>JASANG010001247.1:0-300684 GCA_030248215.1 Enoplolaimus lenunculus
CGCTCGTTGTAAATTTGAAAAAATACTGTTCTTCACTATTTTGCTTTCTGTAAAATCGAGTACGGATTTATGCAAAGAAGTAAATATTTCATCGCAAAAGATTTCTTTCTAAATAGATTTTTCAGCCGTCCAATATAGATTTATGACTATTTTAGTATCCAAATTTGGAGTTTGAGCGTCAACGCTGTGGAGGGTGAATCAGTAAAAAAACAGTAAAAGTTTTAATTTTTAAAACATTTTGATATTTTTTTCGTTTACAAACTTAATTCTGACAGATCAGCTTACATCTTAGTTAAGATTGGCAAGTTTTTTGCATAATATTTTAATAAAATTTTGTTACCAAACATTGTTCGCTCATGCAGACAAAGGGTATAAAACAAACTGCTGGGCCTTAGGTGCTCAGTCGCCGACCGAGGCTTACGGTTTGTCGTAATTTTACAGTTATTAGGCTTAGATAAATGCTCTGCGTTCGAGATATGGTCTAGGCAAAGTACAATCATGCGGCGATGATTATTCAAAACTATGGCTAATTATACAACAATTAGTTTCCGTATATTTAATTTTAACCATGGTAAAAACTATAAAGCTGCATCTCACAAGTTCCGCCAGGGCACTTTTAGAACGATTAAATTTCTGTCCAATGAAACGATGGCATTTTAACATTAACAGATTAAATTAGAATTAGGTCGCTGACGTGGCGATCCTCCATTGGGGGGAAAGAAGTGGAAATTCGTTTGATTCCGGCTGCAGCAACATTTTATGCTGGTAATTAATGAGGCAAGCACGCGTGACTTTTACACTACTTGCATTCGTTTATAAAAGCTACTGTCCACTCTGCGTACAGAAAATGGTAACATTTTCATTTAAATGCATGGATATGTTTGTTGAAACCCCTACAGAAGTAGTTCTGTGCATTTTGCTAACAGCAAATTGTTTACTGTTTAACAATGACATTAAAGCTTTCCGCCGTTGGTTTTGTACTTATAGTTGTTTATAAATGAGACAGACTAAATTTTCATCAGTTTTCCAAATTTCAAAGCAATATTACTTTAAAATGTTTAAAAAAATATTTGAAAACATTACAATATTATTAGAAAAATGTCACAAAAACTAATGGCCACTCCCAAAGATGACGAACTATTTTGTCTATGTTTTTGCGTAATAATTGTTTCAAACACAAGAATCCCATTGTTTAAATATTAAAAAAAATAATTTTACAAAACTATTTTATTTATTTATTTCATTCGTGTGTTGTTTTTAAAAAATTGTTAGAAATAGTTCCAACATTTTTGGGCTTTTTTGTTTGTAAACAACGACAGTAGTGGTAGATTTTCGAATTGACAGGAAAATAGTATTTTACCACAGATTTTGGTTGGTTCAAACGTTTCAAGTTTGATATTTTTTATTTCATTCACACAACACTTAGTAAATTTACTTATAATTGCACTGTGATGAGCAAAATTAATCATTAAACTGATTAGGTTTAGGCGCTGATGAAAATTTCGTTTTGATAATCTTTTACCCGGTAAAGCTGTATTTTAGACATATTTTGGATACGAAACTTTTTGTATCTTTTTTTGCTGCGTTAAGCTGGTTATTAATAGTAAACTGCAGTTTGGCAGACAGGGCCGTCAGATGAGATATTTAGACTAAAGAACGTGAAACGAACACTTATTAAATCGTAGCAACCATAGTTGAGTTGATGAATGCTGATCAAATTTCTGAATTTATCTTAACCGCAATGAAAATTGTTTACTCAAATTTTAAAAATTACGACTCATTTTTGCTAATTAATTTCGTTTGTTCCTTGATGAAGCGCAGCTATTCTGCGCAATGAATAATTGTGTCTTACCAACCAGTACAATAGTAATTGATGTCACTGTAAGCTATGAGGATACGTCTATCAAAGCTTGGCAAACCAGCTACATGTATATTTGTGTTATTAATAGACAAGGGTTTTGATTTTTTCAGTAACCGCTCTTTTTTGTACGTGTTTATTGTTTGCTTATAAATCAAATTCGCTGAAGATATATATCCATGGCTGAAATAGATTTTTTCCAGCATCACTAAAGTGTGCTTGCTGCCACTCTTGTCTCCTTCGTTCCTGTGGCGATGGTATCGGTTGCCAGAGACGTATTTAGAATTTAATTTTAGAAGGTGGTAACGACGTCTTAAACTTTTTTGAGTGCGATTCTAGCGACCGAGCATATAATTTGAGCGCTACAGGTTATTCGGCAGCCTGTACAAGTGCGTGTTTCAAGTTATTCCAGTATTTCCAGAAATTGCAAAAATATACTTTTTCCTTTCTTCGCTTGAATGCATCCATGCCGGTTGCCGTTGTATTTTTATTTCACCGTACCTACTTGCAACAATCCACACACTTTCTAGTAGTCACGCTTTCATGTGATAGTTTTTTTATTTAAAAAATAATTGTAAATGTTTAAATTTTACCAATTTCATGAAATTCAATGTTCAACTGTGAACAGTGAAAATTTTATTCACAACAAACGTTTTGTGTTGTCATTTCAGTGCTCATAATTGTACAAACTGTAACCAATTATTGGCCCCGCAGTTTTCAAATCGATACCAGGCGTATATTTATACCCATGTCGTTGGGTGAAAAGAGCAATGGGCACTGCAGTGCTACTTGAGTTCAATGAATCAATTTTTAAATTTGTTGCTCTAACTGCAAGGTCCTCAGTGAGAGTCTTTATTTTATACCGTTTCGACAACATAGGAAGGCAGCTGAAGCCCCCTTTGCACATTTCTGCGAGCGACGATAGTAATCCTACGAAAATTTTGAGGAAATTTTTTTAATGATTGTGCTTTATTGCAGGCTAAGTTTTTGTATTAAAATGTTTACGTATTTTTTATTTTTATTACGTATTCAACGGACAACAACGATATTTTATTCGCGTCTTTTTAGCTTTTTTTTTTGATTGTAAATCTTAAAATTTTTTATTAATTTCAAAGTATTACACTTGGAACAAAAGAGACGTCGAGTTTGAAAAACAAAGCTATCACCGTTAATATAAATAGCGGTAGAATCAGGAAAATTAATTTTTAATAAAAATTTGTGTAAACTTAAAATAAATGAATATTATTTTTTATTTAATTTATTTAACGTTTTTACAAAGTAATCTTTCGAACACTTTTTATGCTCAGGTATTTTTTATATCATAGTATACCCAACTGCAATATTCAAGCAAAATTGCTAGAATATATTACATAAAATCTGGAGTTATTACAGAAGCATTTGAATCTTGTCAAAAATTTTGAATGTGATTAATATGGTTTTAATCAGTAACAGGGGTATTTTGTCACATATCCGATAGGCTACCAACATCTCGCTCAATTTAGGTACTATTAATCTAATAATTCTAACGAATAGAACTTCAAATTCTCGCAACAGTTGCTAATGGTAAAAAATAGTTTCTTGTTCGGCACATTTTGTTCCTAAAACAATATATCATGTTGACGTATATATGCCTCTAAATGTACTATTATGGAAACGTCAACAAACTACCGCATGTACACAACTTATACCAATATTTTGTCGATATGTCTTAAAGTAAGTGTCATACAAAACGCGTACGGTTTTAAAACAAACGTTTGTAGCTTAAATTTTATTGCTTAACTTAATATTAGAGCCAATACGTAGACCAAAGCCGTTGCAGTAGTATAAGCATATTCCTAAGGAGTAGTCTAGGCGTAACAATGAGGTTATACCTAAGCCTAAGCAAGAAATTGCTCTAAAGCTTAAGCTTGCACTGTTGCAATCCCACAGAAAAATGTTCCGCCCCTGATTTTTTGCCTTGCATTCGTGTTAACTGTTTTGCTCCATCTGTGATTAAAAAAACTGCAACGTTGGAGTGCGAAGAACAAATCAAATAGAGCAGCTGAAGTCATTTATTTTTAACGCTGAGTTTGTCACAAGTTTAAGAAAATCACAAATATAAAATTGTTTTAGAGAGTTTGCATTTGTCACTTTTTAAACCTGAGGAGACCTAAACTGTCATGTAAAAATCGGCAAAAGGTAGCTCATATGCAACTACGGTGTAGAGAGTAACGGCAGGCTGTGCGGTGCATCGCTATTGAATAAACATCATTCTATTTATAACTAATTGAAAACTAAAGACACATTTACACTCAATCTGTATATGGTTATATAATTAGTGTAGCCGTTTTCAAACTAAAATTATTGTCTATTCTCGTATTACTACTTGATTTGTGTTATCTAGTTTGAGCTAAGATCATTATAAGTCAAATGAAACGTTTACGCTGTGATTTCATTCCAGCCCGTAGCCAAGGGCAATTACCCCTACTGTCTCGCAAAAGTTTCAGCATTGCTTGTAAATTTACGCATGGTCCTAGTTTGAATGTTTTGGGGCTCTAAAATGATGTGTTATGAGCACAGTTTGATTTGCGTCCAACATTATTTCAGAACTCAGATGATGTATTATTGGAGTCGGAAAATTGTGTTTCATCACAATCAAATATAACCTCAAGCAGCGGGTTAACGTTTGGCTCAACTGAAGCAACTATCGAAGAGGCATCATCGTCACACTTTACTCATTTGGTTGCGTTCAACGATCAGGTACTGTTTCAAGATTTCACACTAATTTCTTACTACCACAAAATAACTTACTAAGCTACCGAATTGTAGGATCTGAACCATATCCGTGTTCAATTTGAACATAATAGGGGCTGAAAATTTTTCATGAGGAGCAAGTAACCTTTGAAGATCAGATGGTTTGCAATCGAAATTGATATTTTGCGCATGGATGAAGCGAGCGAGAAGCCAGACGCATTTTAAAACTTCGGCGGTTTTTGTTTAAACCGGTTAGGGTGGGTCCCACAGATGGGGGTAAGGGCGTGGCTGCTCCAGCCTGCCTTCACTCTATGGCTATGGGTCAATTTTGAAGTGAACTGTGGTCTTAGGCATTCGCTTAGGCGTAAACTATAGGCTTAGGTTAGGGCTCATGTGTTAGACTTTGGCATAGGATTATTCTATAATTTCGGTTGTCTTGTAAACAATAGAGTGGATAAAAATCCAATCATTCACTAACAACAAACGTTTGAAAACAACATGATCAAAATCATAACGCACGAACCATTTGAGAATATATGCTACAAATAGCTTTATTCAGTGATTTGCGTACTACTTATTTTACCCAGGGGCAGCTCAAGACACAGTTAAGCCTCGAAGCCGATTTGGGTTGCGGTGTCATAAAATAAAGTGTTCTTCCCTCAAAAAGTGTCTCACTGCCAGTTTTTCTGAATACATTTAGTCTTCTGGCCAGTTAACAGCGACCCACTCTTAAAAAAACGACGTACACTGAAATTCAGTTTTGGATACATTTTTCTAAACAATGTAGCTTTCGAATTCAACCTATTGACACGATTTCAAGTAAAAAGCCCCAAATTTTGACGATTGCATGTTACCGATGCGTGATGTGCTCCGCGCTTATCATACATCCTATCGCCTGTCCTCTTCTCAATTATGCATGCCAAACAAATTATAATTCGTTATTGAATGGTATACAATCTTATTTAAAAACCGTAATATTGAACTTTAGTAGACATAATGGAGCAAGATTTCTTGCACGAGGATTGATCTCACCTACGCCTACAGGCCGGTTTTATATTTTCTGTGCCCAAAAACCTCAACGCTATGTTCTTTTTAGAGGGCACCGTTTTCCGAGCCCAGCTCGAGTTAAAGGCATAAGTTTTAGATTAATTTTAACGCTATTAAGACTTAGGCACAGATTTTAACTTATTCTTAGGCTGAGACTTAGGCTTTTGCTTTAGGGTGAACTGTGGGGATTAGTCGAACGTCACGCCGGTAAACGTAACATAAACCACTAAGAGCTGTACGCTTTAGTTACGTTTAGCATAACTGTTTCAAAAGGCTATTTCAAATTTAAATTAATAAAAACTGTTGCAAGCGGGAAATATGTCACAACTGATTCAAATCTCAAAATATGTGATATTTTCGATTTGCAAAATCGTATCAGCCTTGCGGCTGGTTCGATGCCGCTGATTTAGTTCTTGCGCAAGCGGCGGTTGTCAATTCAATCTTAGAACTGCGTTGTCAAATTCTTCGCGCTCGTTGTGAACTATGCCATTCACGCCAAACACATCGCCTCTTTCTGCTGAAACACTCATATTATGTGTTCAGCACTCTCTGTGCTCACGGCAATTTTCAGTTTGTTCCTGGAGTACCAAAGCGATGATTTTTGTACACTGCACATTAAAACAGTAGCCTATATTGTGCGATGGTGAACGAATCACTGCAATGCCAACATTTCATTTCGATAAAGTATAACCTCAAGCAACTGTATTTGCCAAAGAGCGTACGCTGTAAATTCCAATGAATTGATAAATCAACTCAGCTAGAGTGTTAGTTATTTCTGAGTTAATAACAGTTAACATTAACTCACTCTAAGTTCAACTGATCCTCACTCTGAGTTCAGTTGATTCCGCGTAAGTTGAATAATTAATTCAGAGTGAGTTTTACTGACTCAAAGTTCTGTGACCTGAAAGTCCTAACTCAGATTGAGCTATTCAACTCATACTGAGTTAAAATCAACTCACTGGAATATACAGGGTACTAAATGGGCTGAACTATGCTTCATTTAGTAACCAGGCGAATATTCCAAAATCTTTAAAAGTTTCTGAAGTTATTTCATTCTTGTCTTAGTTCTCTAGACGATGTCAACCTATAGTAAAATGTCCGTTTGAAGAAATGAATAGGTTCAAATTGTATGAGTACAGTTAATCAAGGATTACAATAGTCAACATAGCAAATGATTTTCTACATGAGCCAAATGCAGACCTCCGTTTGTACACATGGAAAAACAAACCCTTATTCTATATATAAGGAAACAACGTAACACCGAGCTACAACAGTTAATCGTCATGTGTTTGTCGTTTTTTGCCTAAATTCTAGATGGTGAAGAATCACAAATTTTTAGCCGCGTTTTAAATTTCTGTACGCACGGGTAGCTCTGGTCTCCGGTGGTGGAATAAAAGATCTGTATTTTTACCCTGCTATATCCGGCTTCACTTTTACATTGACGAATATATCCAACGGACGCACCGTTTACATTACTGCATTTTTGCACGAAATGCGAAACAATTTTTAATATTAGTTACAACGTGGGCTAAAACTACCCGTATTTTTGTCGAGATTTCCAAAAAATTACATGACCGATAAAAGTGGGAGACCCGCCCAGCATCGTTCTATCGGCAGGAAATGAAGAAATTTTGCGTGCGAAGTTGCCAAGAAACCGGACGCATTTTGTGTCAATATTCATAAAACAAAAATTCCGGTTAATATTATAAGTCAAAAACAGTAGCGGTCAGAATTTTAAATCAAAAGCAGTAGCAGATTCAGAACTTTTCGAAAGGGCGGTGATATTCAATAGTGAAAATAGCTCTCGAGCTATTAAGCGAGCGAAAATTCAAGTGCATTTTTAGCACTAAATTTTAACAATATTTTGGTTTCCACTTGGATCAAAAAGTGGTCTAAAGTGAATGCAGTTAATCCCAGCGTGGTTGCAAACAATATCAGACATATAAGACTTGCCCACGAGAACACCGCTTCTGTTCAAAATATAATTTTTTATAGAGCCCATTACATTCAAGTGAAACAACCCTTGCTGAATTTGAGTCTACAACACCACATCGCCAAACACGAATTGACCGTTTTGTGCCTATCGAGCGGTTGACTCCAACGAATTCATTATTTCCAACCAAAGTTGAAAGTTTACGTAACTCTATGAGACGCTGTCGAAGTCAACCATTGGAAAAACATCGTGATTCAAACACATTCATTGAAACTTGTCGTGAAATTTACTCTCGCGATATAGAAGACGAATACTATATTCCTTGCAATCTGTTGTTTAATCATTCTGTCACACCAGGAATAGCTGGTGGCTATGAATGGATTGATGACTTGTATCCAAGTAAGCATAACGACAATATTGATGAGGTAAAAGGCTACCAAGTGCCGATAACTGTCCAAGATACTGGACAAGACACCAGTTTAAACGGTCAGAAATATGCACTTTTTCATGAACCACCAAAAGATTATGTGGCACGAAATATTGAGGATCTGACTTCAGGGGTGGCAGCGTCAGGGAGAAAGCAAAACTCTTCAAGAATACCTCAATTGTCGAGTAAGATAGCTACTGAAACTAGTGACCGTTTGTTTAAAATTGAGCAAAGCAACGAAGAAAGTGCAACCAGCGCGTCAGAAACCAGCATTGAGATTGGTGAGTTTAGTGTCAAGCAACCTAAAAATGTCGCAGCTTCAAAAAATAATTTTTCGACAGAAGAACCTCAAAGCTCCGATTCGAATAATCACAAAAAAATGGCCAAAGCAGTCAAGCTCAAAACGTCACAACGATCTCAAAATCAAGATTCTAGTGATTCGCAACGATGGCAACATCCACTAATACAGCAACATCAGCTACGAAAACAACATCAAGAAGTTAAAAAAGAAGAAAAGCTGCAACAGATATCGCAGCCACAACAACAACAACAACAACAACAACAACAACAACAACAACAACAACAACAACAACAACAACAACAACAACAACAACAACAACAACAACAACAACAACAACAACAACAAAAACAAAAAAAAAAAAAAAAAAAAAAAAAAAAAAAAAAAAAAAAAACAAAAAAAAAAAACAACAACAACAACAACAACAACAACAACAACAACAACAACAACAACAACAACAACAACAACAACAACAAACAACAACAACAACAACAACAACAACAGCAGCAGCAGCAGCAACAACAACAACAACAACAACAACAACAACAACAACAACAACAACAACAACAACAACAACAACAACAACAACTACCACAGCAACAACACCAGCTGGATGAGCGGCAGAAGCAGAGACAAGAACCACATGCATCACGTCCAACTCCGACACTGCAACAAAACAAGCAGGGTATTTTGGTAACCCAGTCGAAACAATCGAAACAAGAAACCATTCCACTTAGGGGCGAAAATGTTAAAAACATACAACTGCAACAGCAACATGCTATCAAGCAAGACGCTACAAAACAACAACAACAACTATTACAACTGCAACAGAAACAACATCAACGGCAACAACAACAACAACACCACCACCACCACCAACAACAACAACAGCAACAACAACAGCAACAACAACAACAACAACAACAACAACAACAACAACAACAACAACAACAACAACAACAACAACAACAGCAGCAACAACAACAACAACAGCAGCAGCATCAGCAGCAGCAGCAACAACAACAACAACAACAACAACAACAACAACAACAACAACGACAACAACAACAACAACAACAACAACAACAACAACAACATAAAAAACAACAGCAATCTCATTTGATGCCATTGGAACAACCGTTCGATAATCTAGAGTCACAACTCCAACAACAAAACCAATTTCAGGAAAATAAACAAATGACTTTCTTACCAAATGATGATCAAACTGAAAAAACGTTTTCAACAAAAGTAGAAACAGACAACAACCATTTACTAGAAAACGATTACGAGTCAAATAGCTATTATAAATCACCTAGAAAACTACGAAAGCACCAAAAAGCGCGATCAGAATTATCAGCTTATCAAAATCTGGCGTCTGTGCAGAAAGAACAGCCTTTGAATAAATTCACAAAACCGGCGGAAAATATCAATAGAGACAGTTTACTCCAATTTGCAACAGGCGGCGACAACGTCGTTGTTTCAGGAAATTCTCGTTCAAAACAACACTCTTCAGATGATATGAACATAGAAAATGAGGTATAATTTAAGACATTAAGTCATTTTTGTTTCAAACACTATATTTCTGAAGTTCAAAACTTTGGCTACACTCAATTACAACTTGCTTACACCAAGAATCAGTCGATTTAAGTACACCTCAAATCCGAGAGCACAAACACAAGCGGTGTACCAAGAGAGGGGTCGGCTTGTGCACCCCAAATCCATTTTAATTACTGCGTAACACAGTCACCGGATAATTGAACCATTTTAACCGATTTAGTAATTCTATCTTAAGAACCAACATTTCAGTCGTCTTACAGCGGTATAACTTGCGGCAATCTTTGTTCCTCGATTCGCAACCGTGTGCCGTTTGTCAGCGTCAAAACCTTTTTAAAAAAATTTTCAGGCTGAACCAAATAGTGCTCGCGAAAAATCGCTAGAAACACGAGTATTTGCCGCAGCAATTCGAACTCATTCAAGCGATCAACCAGAAGATTTAGCATTCGTTCAAGGTGAACTGATTGAGCTAATTGAATGGCCTCGAAAAGCTGAGCTGTGGTATGGTTGCTGCTGTTATGGCTCCAACGAAACTAGAAGATTTGGTTGGTTTCCGGCGGAATACGTAAAGGTACCACAAAAATTGTGCTCAAGCAACAAAAAATGTGGATTTTCAAATCTTCTTTATCTAAAGCTTCATTATTACCTGCTTCAAAAGTGAAGTGGGTACGCTTCAAACACAAAGCAGAGTGATATCAATGTAATCATGCAATGAAAAGTTACCCTCGGCCGTGTTGCCTTACCAAGAGTCTATGATGTTCCTTTGAAGAAGAATTATTAACTTTTATATTTTTGCGTTTGTACAAAATATACCAGCGAGCATTGCACTTTTCGCCCTACCACTGTGACTATTTGCAGGGGGGGTGGTGATGACACAAGCAAAGCACTTTGGACGTATGAAAAAACTGCATTTTGTAAAAATATAAACTGATCATTTTTCACCACAGCAACGCTGTGTATTTTCTAGGTTCAAACAAATTCCAACCCCCCCCCACCCCGACCCTCCCGAAAGCAGATGTCTAAATCAAAAGCGCAACACGCGTTTGCTACATTTTCTCTTACACAGAAAGTACCCAGTTGCACTCTCTTGTCAAACAGCCGTTATCGCTTGTTCTTAACAAGATTCGAAGGGGGAACGCAACAGAATCTAGCAGCACGTGTTTCGTGCTGGCCATACCCCACCCAACTTTTTCTATATAGATATAACGTACTTTCTTTGTTTTGTCAGAGATTTGCAGTCGCCGATAAATGAGACTTCTGGTCTGCTAAATGAGGGGGGTAAGGGCACACCGCAATGCATGACTGGTACTTTCTTTCCTTACAGAAAAGGTGTCCAGTATCATACTCTTGTTGAAGTAAGTATGGATCAGCCGCTCTTGATTGCACGCATTGAACTAAATAAAATTACTGTTTCAATTGCAAGCCACAAGATTCGTTCATTTTTAAAATTAACCCAACAATGTTCTACCCGTAACAATTGAATATAAGAACAGAGATGGGACGTCTAAAACTAGGTGATATCATTTCATTTATTTCAGCTTCTTATGGATTACCGAACTTCTTCAAAATTACCTACAGTCGACGCTGCAACCAACACCGATCTCTACTTAACTCAAGCATCTCATGACACGTTTAGCGCTGGTCCTTCATCTTGTCCAGTAGCTCGAGAAGATTCAACTACAATCAAATCCTCCAACACTGCCTTACACACGCCAAGCTCAACAGGTTTGTCGGCAACTTCAAAAACTGGTTTTTCTCCAAAATCGAAAACAGGGTTGTCGGCAGCAGCACAAACTGGTTTATCGGCAGTGTCGAAAACTGGTTTATCGGCAGTATCGAAAACTGGTTTATCGGCAACATCGAAAACCGATTTGCTGGCCACTTCAAAGACAACACAAACCAGTGTTGTGTGTTCAACTGACGATCGCGAAAACAATGGTTCTTCGTATGGTGACAATGATAAGTGGCGACAAACTCGTCGAAATGTGATCCGAGAATTGTTGCAAACTGAACGTGACTATGTGCGGCTGCTTGAAAATTTAGTCGAGGTATGAAAATAATTTTGTAGCATTACAGTGTTGATGACTGATATAATATTAAACTGGAAAATTACCGAAAATCAATTTTTGTTTGACAAACGAAGTCAAGAGAATTGTCAATTTTTGCAATTTCTAAGCTCGAATTCTCAACTATGAATAGCAGTTTTGCCTTAGTTTAAGCATTAAATATCCAAAAAAGCATGTGTGTGTGTATATACTCCAGGTTACTTTTTGAGGAAAATAGTGGCACCACGTTGTGAACCTTTGTCGGCTGGTTATATACCGAAGATTTTTCAGCTTGACTTAGCATAAAAAACCCATTGAAACTTTCTAACTGAGAAGCTTTTGCTTCTTCATGGAAAAGATTTAAGCAATTTTGTCGCTGTATTAACTTAGTTTTTTGTTCAAACGTTAAATTAAAATACTAGCATTCAACGAAATTTCACTTTTAGTCTTTGGAGTTTACATACCTATTTGAGCTTATCATGACTTCCCCTGATCAGTAGACACCTGAATTTGAATTTTTGAATGGTTGGATTTTTTGTGATGGGCAATATAAAGGATCTCAAAAAATTAAATTTTAAGCAATTCACGTTTAAGCGTGAAACGATCAGTGGAGGTCATGAGTGGCTTAAGTAGGAACATATTCCAAATTCAATCATTTTTCGGCTACCACCGCTTTGCGGGCACACAACAGAAAACAGCCAGTATTTGATGTTTTGTTCTCAAGGGATTTCTGTATCAAGCGCGACGAAGGCCTGATATGTTTACTTCGGAGCAATTAACTGTGATATTTTCAAATCTTGAAGACTTATACCGGCTTCACAAACAGTTATTGGGTTCAATCGAACGAGAAATTGCTGATTTAATTGATTGTCAAGAAGCTCAAGTTGGCAATATCTTTTGTCGATATGTACGTTTGTTCTCTGGAATAATATAACAATGCTGAAAAATCAATCATAGCTATTGACCACTCAGAACCGTTTGCGCTTGGTTAAAGATTCAAATAGCATTTTGCTCAGTACTTGCGGACAATATCCATAAAAGAGGCCAATGTAAAGAACAGGGGCAGAACAGTATTATGTAAGCACATTCCTAAGCATAAAGCCTAAGCCTAAGCGAAAGATTGAACATATTCCTAAGCCTACGATTAAGTCTAAGCCTAAGCCAAGCAAAAAATTAGTCTAAAGCTTGAGCTTACTCTTTTCTAGTCCCATACAAAAACTTTCCGCCCCTGATCTATATATGGGCCGTAAAAGAAAATAATAAACGGTTAAATATGGAGGAAACTCATAGTTCTGTCATATTAACAATAGTTTGGAAATAAGTACGTTTTTTTATTTATATAATGATAATGTTACACCAAAGACGTCATGTTAAACAAATGAATTTTATTTCGTTAATTCTCGTGTACTGTTAAACAATTTTGGTGACTATTTCGTGTCGAAACAAACCATTATGTAGAGACCTTCGCAAAAAATTACCTGTGGCTGCAGTGAATCTCAAGCACACAGATTATATTAATTACCCGGCCCTTGTTCTAACTACATGCTGCGATGCTATCTCTTAATACACCACCGATTCCGCCCGTTGCCTTGCTACTATTTTGTTTTCTATTTGTGTAATTTAAAAAAATTATAGCGCGACTCATTTCGTATTTACTCAACATACTGCAATAATCATGCGTTATCGACAAGCGAGCTACATAAACTGTATCAACTGCCGCGATACCATCAATTTTTTGAGGTAGGCACGGGTGCTCATATTCGCAGTACTCAACGAACGAGTGTCCGTTGACAGAAGTTGGTAAAAAGAGCTCATCTCGAAGAACCATTTTTAAACTTTTAAGAAAAGTTCAAATTTTATATTAAATGCTGGTGAGGAATTTGCCTATTTGTATCAGGAAATTTTAAAATGGATGGTGTGAAAGATTCCCACCGCTTTTGCCCGTGCGTTCAAGGTTAATTGAAAATCTGTTCTGTGATTCGCAACTGAATATGTTATTTAACATGTGTACACAAATGTTTCAACTTAAGTTGAACTCTGTCTTTAATATTAAAGCGTATTCGTTTCTGAATCAAGGAGACAGTTTCACGGTGCAGGACAGTCTAGTTGGTTGGAAACGTTGCAACGTCGCGTTGAATGTCCCAAAGTTTCTGCTATTGTAAACTGTCCCCACAAGCTTATTCTTGTAGACTCCAGTTTCAGCTTGGTTTGAGTTTCAAGCTTAGATTTCGGAAAAGGATTACCTAAGCCTACACCTAAGCCTTTCCTAAGCATCGGTCTAAGCCTTACCTTTAAATGTGAGGGAAGCGTACAAGAACAAATTTTGAAACGTTTACACCGGTATTTGCAAAACAAAGACACGTTTCAGGCATGCCGGTTACTACGAGATATGGTCGAGTTAACACTGGACGGTTTTTTGCTGAGTCCGGTTCAACGCATATGCAAGTATCCGTTGCAGTTATCGGAGTTGTTAAAATGGACACCTTCTGATCATGAAGATTACGTTCCTCTCCACTCAGCTACGCAGGGAATGCAATCAGTTGCAAGACACATTGATGACCGCAAAAGACGATTAGACAGTTTGCAAATGCTTGCTGCATGGCAAAACAACGTTTTGCAGTGGCAGGTAATTCCAACTAAGTATCACTTGATTAATTCAAAAGTTTCTTCTTTATCAATTTAGTTGTTCCGTTAAGACAACTACTAATGTCATTGCCTATGTCATAGTGAAGGGCCGCTGATTCACCTACGTGTATGCTGCACCCTGCCTCTGTCGATCCAAAGTGTTTTTGACCACATTGAAAGCATTTTTTGTTTATAAAACTGAAAGCGGAAGTTAAAAATGAATATTTAAATAAACATATTTTCTAAAAAAGTGTCATGCGCTACAATGTTTGAAGCATAAATTTGTTTTGCAACAAAATTTGCCATCTGTCTTTCTCAGGCTGAAGTAACCTTTTCATGTGAAGCCTCCAGTAATATTTGAAAAATGAATTTTTAATTCAATTGTTTTCTATATAATTTTAATGAAGGTACAGGATGTGGTCCGTCATGTTGAACTCAGGTAGTACTCTGGCTGCTCCTTCGGTTTTTGTGTGCTAAACTTAATAATTATATACAACAGGAAACTGTATATTCATCACTACGTTTACACTGTAAATTCCAGCGAGTTAATTAATCAAGAGAGAATCAGCTATTTCTGGTTATTTTTCAGTTAACCGTAAATATTATGTAAATATTATGTTACTCTGAGTTGATTTAATTCCCGGATGATTTGTTTAACTAACTCAGAATGAGTTCAATCAATTCAGCATTCAGAGTTCAGAAAGATGTAATTAGAATGTGTTAATTATTTATTATTATTATGTCAGAAATAACCAGAAGTAATAAATACGCTCTCAGAGTTGATTAATCAACTCATCGGGCTTTATAGTGTAAGCGGCTTAATATCAATCCCACGTAGCCAGGTCAACATTCGAAGTGAGTTTGGTTTTATTTCCCAATTTTTAACGGCGCTATGTGACCATGGACATTTGGCTAATCACTCACAAATTTCAATTTATTACTAACATTTTTTCTATTTCAGGGACCTCATATTCTTGACAGCAGCACTTATATTTTCTATAGTGGAGATGTCTTGATTCGACTACTTCAACCTGCGATTCAATCCAATACGAGCAGTGGCGGCTGGATCAAAGACGTTCAGTTGTTTCTGTTTGATCACCTTTTAGTGTTTTGTAAACGAGTAAGACGGCGACTCTACTCTTACTGGTGCAGAAGTATTTGAATTGGTATCACGAACCTGCTTTTCCCAACGAACTCATCTAAAATCTAATATTTTCATCGCAGCATTTAAAGCTCTTACACACTTTCGACCACATTACACTAAGGCATAGACTTTGACTTAAGACAAGGCTTATAAATGGCTTTGGCTAAACCTAAGCCTTTGCCTAAGCTTAATACTTAACGTTATAACTTTATATTGGTGCGAAAGTGCTCATGAATTTAATACTAAAAATTGTTCTTTATTTCTCATCCGTCAACGTTTTGTATTTGCTCCGAGCTGTGAAACAGAAGCGGATCCTGTAGTACGACTAAATTCTCTGGTTTCATTTTGAATATTAAGCATTTGTACGACCAAATTCCCTATCTTAAGCTTGAACATTAAGCACTTGCATATCAACCAGAAATCTGGAAGAAATTAGTGTTCTCATGTGGAACTAGAATGTTTTATTATTTCGTGTTTCTATGCGTTCGTGATAGTCTGGTAAATCTGGTTGTTCCAGGATTTGCTAAAGCGGACGCAGTTAGTAATGCGAGATCGAATTTGTCTTGATCTTGCTCTAATCTCTGATCCAACTGATGGCAAAGGTAGGTATGAAAAAAGGCGTAGCCAAAAAGCGTGAACTAGTCAAATCCACCACATTTGTGTCATAATTTAGACCACTAAACTTTTTTCAGCTGGTCACACAATAAACCCCAAGCAAAAGTTTAATACAACTGACCATTTTTTCGAAACCCCGGCCATGCCCATGGGTGATAAACTTGGTTAAGGTTGCGAAAATTGTAAGCCTTTACTTCACAAGCAGCGGTAGATTGTTTGCTGAGCTTTGAACAATGACAAGCACGAGCCTAAGATTGTGAATAATCTAATGCCTGAGCCTAATTTTGATTATAATCTTACCGGTTATTAATGTATAATCTCGAAACCTGCGTTTTAAAACTTATACATTTGTCAACGGAGGATACTACTTATGGAACGTTTAATGGTCAGTTTTTCAGATAGTGTCTCAGATTTAAATTCAAAGTTAAATCCGATCTTATGCTTCAGCCAAAAACTAACCTTACGCAACTAAGAAAATTACGTTGCAATTAAATTATCATGAGTACGATCTATAACACAGATATAATTGCACAAGAGTTTAAGCTTTTAGTCGATTCTAAGAACAAACTCAACATTTAGCTAACACAATCTATGAAGGCAACTTATACAGCATGACACCGGCAACTATAATGCAATTGCGTAGACAGGTTCTGCTACGAACATCTTGTAAACTGCGTTAGTCAAGCCGTCCAAAGCAAGTATATACATATAGTGCGCTAAAAAATTTTAAATGCGAAAAAATTTTAAGCTTACTTTTGACCTAAAAAATATTAACGTATATAATGGGGATAGGGATAGATCTCCGAAATTTGTAAATTAAGTATAAAAATAAGCACTTTTGGAGACTTTAAAATGACATTTTGGATTTTTAAGTTAAAAAACATTCGGTGTTCGCTACGCTTGCTCAACAAGAACGTTTGTATATTCCGAAATAAAATGCTGGTTACAGCTCTTATAGAAGTGGTAGAAATGCGACGTTTGAAGAGTAATTTTTTCGATGTTTTGTTTTCAAATGAAATTTTTAAATTTCAAGATCTCGAGTTTGGTATTAATATCAAACACGCGATTAAAATTCGTGCAACAACCAACAAATTGGTGTGTTATTTGATTTTGTGCAAATCACGAAAGCATAAACAAGCGTGGATTGATGCATTTCGACGTGAACGACTGTATTCTGCGTATTGTCGTGGTAAGAAAGTCGCTACAAAATTCAGTCTAACCTTTTCGCTGATATTGAATGGCTGCATAGCTCAGTGGTTAGAGCGGCGGACCGGGGTAGTCCGTACGTCGTGGGTTAGAGCCCCACCGTATCCGCAGCAAAATTTTCCTGAAGGGCTCTATATGGTACTGCTTAACTTAGAATTGAATAGTTGTACGCAAATTGTATTCGCTAATTAATACATAATGCGCAGTGTTTAATAGCGGTGATAAGGGATGGCAGGGAGCGCCTCTGAAGAATGCAGTACAAAATTTTGAGCGATACCGAAAAGTACCTCATCTGAATGTTACTGGTTTGAATTCTATCTTCAATATAGATATTAAATAAAAAATATATATTCATAAACAAAAGAATGGTAAGGTATTATTTTCAGTCTTAGCTTTTATGGAAAAACACTCAGTAAATTGTTTAGGAAAATTAAATTGTTTTGAGATCCGGACCATGAATGGTATTAAATAGCTGAGCTGAAAGCGGATAAATTCCTGTATCCTTTCATGAAGTACTTTGATTTTCTCTAATTTTTTGGCCTGTTTCTTAACATGATTCTTTGCCGAAAATGTTATTACTCTGAATATTTAAAACCTTAATTTAATATGTTCAAAACGTTATGCTTTAGTTAATATAGATGTGATGTTTTCAACGTCAATTTGTTCGTCCTAAACATTCACAGTTATTCAAGATAACTCATTAATAAACGTCAACAAAAACAAATCCCTAACCAGTGATACTGCCACAAAACTTATTTTATTTGCGCATCACTCAATAAGATTTCAATTCAATTCCAATAGTTGTACTTGTTGATCCGAACAATAAAGCCCCATTCAAACATGCAGCTTCTTGCAGCGAGAACTCGCAGCTGCAACTTGCACGAAATACTTGCAGCTGAAAGTGTTTTCAATGGAACATTCCGATTGACCAATCAAAGTGCAGGTGCAAAATCAAGCGATTTGCAACTGCATTCAGATGTGCGAATTAAATTAAATAGCATGAATTCCAGTGAATAATTTGCCACTGCAAGAACTTCAAAACTGTTTTGTGACCAAACTTGCACGTGCTAGTTGCAGGTGCAAATTTTTGCTACAAAAACTTGCACGTGTGAATAGGGCTTAATTGACGTTGGAGATGGTGGAGGCGCCAAATGAACAAATTGGCGTTCAGGATGCGTTAAACTTGTTTGAATAGATAAGATTCGTTATTACCACAATTTGTCGCCTAACAACTTGTCCACAGACAACTTGTAATCTTAAATCTCGTCGACTCGACAATTTTTCGCCATCATTATGCGTATGCTTAGGCTTACGTTTATGACACTGTTGGGCGAAGAATTGTCGTTATTAGTAATAGCCTTGCCTGGCTGTTATAACTACTCTCGTATATGCTTTAGATTCAGCACCTACTTGCGACGAAAAACGCATCATTGCATCAATAATGCGATGTCAAGCCAATGCAACCGCAAACTCCCACGATGCCAGCTCAGGTACGCATATAAATAAACAGGTACTAGAACCCAGTTAATAGTTCCTATTTGCCTAGTACTACTGCCTATGGAATTATCTCTACGTATATATACCAATACCATTTTAAGAGCTAATTTTTAATCTTTAGTTCGATGTCGAGCCGCACTATTCTATATTCGTACGCCACTGCTTGCGGAATACCAGATATAAAATCATAGTCCGAACAAAATATAAAGCATTAAGATTAACCGTGTCATACCACGTTGTTTAGGTCCTGTTTTATATACATCATCGTATGGTGATGAACGGTGACAGACGGCGCCGGACGGCACCGGACAGCGGCGGACGGCACCGCACAAGTACAGCGCCACCCATACACACTACACATGGCCCACTACATAATAAGTTGAAAATTTTAGAATTTTTACCCTTTTAACTCCTCACTAACCAATATGCTTTGAAAAATTGGTTTAAACACATATGGCATCGATGTTCGAGTTTCCAATATAATTATAGCTTCTCACGTTTAGGTACACGACCAGACTTAGTCAAACACTGTGACTGGCAAGCAAACGGAAGTAATCGCAAACTTGAACAACCGCATCCACCTCGCGCTGTTTCGATAACTCGGCAACGAACTTGGAGCATTTTCCCTGTACGTAAATCAAAACTGCCAAGTTGACCGAGGGACATCACCGTAAATTTTGATATTCTGTTCTCTGTTCAATGTTTGCATTTAACTTCTGAATTCTTGAAAGTGTATAGCAACTATGGTCAATAAGGAGTAGATAACAATAGGTGAACGGCTTAATTTTTGCACCATAACAGCTGGCACTGCACAAATCAAAATAACAAAAAATTTATACCGAAGTATTAAAGTTTTAAAGACGTTTTGTTTATCTGCCACCACAATTGAGGCGTGCCAATTTTCACCTTTTTTTGGAAAATTTCAAAGAAAAACTAGCGGATGCACCGAAACTTTCAAGATTTTAGATTATATAATTCCGTAAGTTTTATTTCATTTCGAACAATTGCAGCATCTGTGATAATAAATTGCGAGATATATACATGATTTATACCTAATTTTGAGCGTAAAAATAACACAATTTTCATTCTTTTTATGACGGGAACAGGTATCCCAATACATCCTGTTTATTATCCCCAGAGTATGCGGTGAGCAGGTTAGTGTAAAATTTGAACGCAAAATAACACACAATATGTTGTGTTTTACAATTGTTACACGTATGTGTAGTATATAGAGTATCGGATTCGGATCATACCATGAAACTAAAGATGTTTGATGAAATAGAAAATATTCGTATGAAAAACGACTAAAGCTGCATTTCGACCGTCAATATAGTGGTTTACTATTAAATTCTGTACATTGATAGTTACATTTTTGTTTTTGTTCCTCGTCTTTCATGTTAATATATTTGTTGTTACAGCACTATATTTATAGTTACACTGTGTTTGTTAGATAGCAAATGAAAAATAGCTGCAGAATTTATGTACAAAAAGCGGATGTTGGAACGGCATAGACGTTAGTTTTAATATTTGCGACAACAAAAAAACTATTACAAATAATTTTCTTGGCCTACAGAGAATATCACACGCAATTCAAACATATTAACACCAATTGTGCGTCATCTAAGCCTTCCAAATCCAAACAGTGTAAACAGAAATTGACTGGTAGTAGGTACGGCCTTGATAAAATGTTAATTTTGGAAAGCGTTAATCAATTCACACTTCTCGTTAGAAAAATGAGTGATTGAAGGTATGGCACATTTATTGTCCACTTTCCAACAATAATCCGGGTCCTTTTGAGAAGCCTTGTTTCCAGTTAACGATAAAGTTGCACAACACGGTACAGTCAAAGTGATCATTTTACTTCGAAACTCGTCCAACATTATTGGTCGTTTACCAAGAAGCCGTCTTGTTAAGCTATCGAAATTAGCCGTATGAGTACAGATTAACACAACTGAAGATCTGGAGCATTGTTGTCGTTGAGCAGTATTTGAGAGATCTGTAGAAAAACTATTTGACCATAATCATCAGTGCCAGCAGAAGCGCCCCCCCCAAACGAAAATTTTTTCGCGGATCACGAAGGAAATAGAGCTGTGAAACTTTTATTGGTGCCCCTCTCGGACCTGTTTGGGGTCGACTATCTTAAACTCCGATACTGATTATCATGCAAGACACGCAGGCTGAGTTTTGGATGTCTGAATAAAATGTCAACGGAAGATTGAAAACCGATATTTTATAATTATTTGGGTCAATGTTACTTTAAGGGGCGTAACAGCAAATTAAGCGTATTTCTAATCCTAAGCGTAAGCGTTGCAAAAATGCGTTCCTAAGCGTAAGCCTAAGCCTTAGCCTAAGCAAAAAATGAAATCTAGCATCTAAACCTACTCTTTTATAGACCCAGTAGAAACCTGCACGCCACTTAAAGTAACATGGGCTATTATGTGCTTAAAATCTTGTACAAAAAGGTTAAATTGTTTAAAAAAAGCGTTTGATTTTCCACGCGATTCGTTCGCAGCTGTTACGATAAGCTGATATATGAAAAAGTTTTCAAAATCTGGCCATTTTTGGTGTTTGAAAAACGTTCGCCTTTAAGTATTACCTTTCGTATTAACACAACATCGTTGTATTATTGAGTTAATTACAACTGACGATCTTTCGTAAAATTGATCAATAGATTCTGTAGCGCATGAATCTACGACAGATTGGGCCGAATATTGAGATTCATAATTGGCGTTAATAGGAAATCCCTGAAAATCCCGAAAATTTCAGTTGAACCTTTCCATTTTACTGTTGCATTATAACTTATTACTAGTTATAGATGTTCTGATTTCGGCCAATGTATAAATCAGGGCTAAAATTTTTCCGCGCGACTGCTATAAAGTAAAGCTCAATGTTTCGACTAATTTTTTTGCTTAGTTTTAGGGTTTAGGTGTAGGCTTAAGCATACTTTTAGGCTTTAGGCTTAGGAATATTTTTGTACTAAAGCTATAGCTGTGTTTTGTACACTGACCTTGACTTCAAACAATTCAAACGAAATGTCAAAGTTATAGGAATTTAACCGCGGCTATTACTGTGACCAATGCAAAACTAGGTTTTAAACCAATCCTGGCGAGAGGTAGTAACGGACCCGTAGCCGCCAGCGGGTTGACGAAAGTGGCTTAGCCGCCCTATAAACGTTTTGCCTCTCCTTTGAAAAGCTTCAACTTCGGCTGTGTTATACCTTTCTAAGTCCATGCATGAGTCTCCGGAAAGTTTTTGCCCTCCCCCTCTAACAAGTTGGACTGGCAGTGAGCCTGAGTGCAAAATTTGCATTTAAGCACGAAATGGAGCAAAATAATTACTAAATTGTTTGGACCAGTTTCATACCTGGGTACTTGGTTTTTGCCTAATTGCGGCCCGCGTAAAGATCAGGGGCGGAGAATTTTTTTGTGGGACTCGAATATAGTAAGCTTAAGTCTTAGACTATGTTTTGCTTGGGTTAGGATTGGGCTTGGCTGAGGCTTATGAATATGCTCCCAGCCATCTAAATATTTAAACTCAGAGAGTAGCTGCTAGTCTCACCATGTTGAGAAGGACAGTCGGCGAGTCCCAAATTGGCGGCTTTCGGTTGTATTTGTCAAATATATCAGCGTAAAATTCATGCAATCCAGGTTCAATTTGAATAGAAATATTGGGAACCTTTTCGTCAGCGGTAATTGCTAAAAATAGCTTAAGTGGGTTCAGCAAGTGGAACAACTGACATCAACTTGTTTTGTTGGATCGGAATTCGAATAGTCCTTACAGATGCTTGAAACAAAATTATAAAAACAAATAAACAAACAGTAAAAATAGTTATTGTAAGTGTACAAATTTTCATCCGTAATAAAACCATTACCTAGATTGCCGTCAAAGTTCTCGAACAAGCGAGGTCCAAGATGATCGGATCGTAAATTACAAGTAAATGTCAACAGCTGCCACTAAATATTTGGTTTGCTAAAAATACCATACTAAAGTCGTTACACTATACATTAGTTTGGCAATAAAATTTGGCTAATGTAGAAAATCCTAAAACGTAATCTTACCTTTTAAGATTTGGGAACACGTTTGAATGCACCGAAAAGCCGGAGACGAGAAGACGTGTGTAATAATCGTTCCATTTTGTCGCAAATATTCACCTGAAAAACTGTTCCACCTTAATACGGGGTTCACGGTATAACCGGGGCAGTTTAGGACACGTTTTGTCCCTATTAGACTATTGGGTAACATATTGTTTGCTTATAGACCGTGTCGCATTCAACAATTCGTATCTGTCTGCTATTAACATGTATGGGTCACCTTTTGCTCTTCAATATCATATGATATTCGAAGTATTGTCTGCGAATATCATATGATATATTTTCAAATGTCTGCACACTTGAGGTAACATACCCAAATTGTCCTGTTGAATATCATATGATACTAGAATTTGACATTTGAATTTTTGAATTTAGAAGCTGTGGTTCTAAGCGATTTCGTGTCGGAAACGATTTGCAGGCGTGTATTTGGTATTTAAAGCACATTTGTGCCGCTGCCGTCCAACTTTTCATTCATTTATTAGTACCCAAAGTTACACTGTGCAGCTGAATATCATATGATATTCGTTGAAATTTTGGAATATCATGTGACATTCGCACAAGTGTCCCTCAGTATCACGTGGCATACCAACACTTATACACATTGATCTTCTGAGACCGGCGGTTTGTAAGTAAATGTCATATGACATTCGAGTTTTGTCTCTTCGCCCGATATGAGTGTTAGAATTTTAACGTTGACGCTGAATCAACATGGGACAAACCGTGTCCCGCATGCCCCGATTATAAATTGAACCCCGCATAATATAGAACCAGCTACTTAAGTAATTTTTTACGCGTATGTTTTCGTTACCGAGCTTCGAAAATTCAAATAATTACAGAATTTCACTATCAGTGGGTTTAGAAAGCACTGTATAAGTAATATATTTAACCCTTTCACTCATAGAGAGCATACTATGAGCAACTAAATACAACAATGTACGAGCAATACACACGCTAAGAGCAGTGGTTAACAATTATAACATATATGCGCAGTGCAAAATCTCCACAAGACGTGAGAGCCTACTCGGGCGCGAGCGTCAAGCTCCTATAGCTCAGTGGTCATTGTAAACGCCTCCCACCCGTGAGACCGGGGATCGAATATTACCTTGAAATTACATCTCATATGAAATTGAAAATATTCGTGTGAGAAAGTGTTAATGAAAAAATATTACTTAGTATCTTTAAAGCTGTCCACGTTGAGAACATGTCTTAAACAAAGCCAAAGTCCATAGGTCTTCGATTGACCATCGTTGAAGCTGCTAAGCATCAGGTATGGCTTACATGAAGGATTGGTTGAACTTTAAGTCACGCTTAGTTTTTGGAACTTGTTAATACTTTTGCACATGGCCAATGAGCAATTTAGGTATAACGGAAAACAGATTTGGTTGCCCGAGACCGCAGAGACTGGGGACCGGCGAGGGCACGGCCCCATGTGATAATAAGCCCCTATCCCCAAACAAACAGCTTTTGCACCACAACAAATTAGAATTCTATGGTACAAAAATGTTCCCTGCTCAAATCAGTAAATCGTATCGTTGTTTAGTCAAAAAGCCGAATTTTCCTTGTTTTGTGTACTCAATTATTACTGAAGTATAGCCTACACTAAAACCTAGCAACACTATTGTGTAGAACGAGACACAATCAAATCCTGTGTTACAACGTTTACCAGTTAACAGAGCTTGGTATAATCCAATTGAGGTCAACGGTGAATCGTTTTCGAAGTTTGATTGACGTTTTGGCAAAGTTTCAGGAGCGTTCAAATCGATTCGATTGTATTCGCCTATAAATAAATGCAGCAATTATTAATAAGTGCTTTGAAATCAAAGGCCAGCAGGCGATATTCCAACGTACCCGACATGCCAGATTAAATGCAAGAAACGATGCAAAACTCAACTCAGTGTAATAGAAGGAAAATTTGGTATTTTTTAAGCCAGTCCCCGAACACTGACATAAAATGTTAGATTTGTTGGCCCATGTAAAGATCAGGGGCGGAACGTTTTTCTGTGGGACTGCAATAGAGTAAGCTTAGCTTTAGACTAATTTTTTGCATGGCTTAGACTTAGGCTTAGGCTTATAATACTGTTCCGCCCCTGTTCCTTACATTGACCGATTTGTTTAACCGCTTCTCACATTGAGTTGCCTATAGGCAACTCAGCGCAGTGTATATACGTTAAATAATGTATATCGCACCGTGTTTAACAATTGCAACACATATACATTGTACTAAATCACCACAAGACGTGAGAGCCCCTCGGGCTCGAGCGTCAAGCTCCTAAATTCAAAGTCTTTCTGACAATCAAAGTGAGTACCTGATTGATCAAAAAATTGTTTTGCCCAATTTAATCCGAATACAAAATCCATTCGTTCTCCATGTCTCATAATAATTAGTTTCATTTTTTTAACTTTTAAATTAGATTTCAGAACAGTTCAAGCTGTATTAATTAATTGTTTCTAGAAAGGTTGACCGGTATTCTCAAACGCTTAATGATTCTAAATCGGTGATGGATGTACAACCTGATGCTGTGCCAGTCCCTTAATCAGCTCATCTTGCTTGGGTGGGGCTGTTTTATGATTGACTAGCGGCGCCGAAAGTACAAAAATTGTGAGTTCGTGATGTAATCCGCGATATTTTTCATTTCTTTTGCTAGAAAACGCATTGTGCGCTTTGAATGAATCATTAAATTTGTTCGCAATATTTTTAACATGGTAGGATCGGCAACGAACCCATGCCCCCTGAAACCGCCGGTCTTCTCTTAACTTCAGCCAGTTTAATTAACCTAAACTAATACTTTGAATTGATGTCCGAAAATGTTAAATCTTTGTTTTCAACTGGTTAACTGGTTAATCTGCTTGAAAAAAACAAAATATAAACACACATGCAGGTTGCCTGGTTACAAAATCACATTGTATATTCTCATTTACGTACACATATGTATCAGGGTGCAACCGAAAGTAAAAAATGCCGGAGCCAGAGGTCAATAAAACTAGCTGGAGTTGGAGGTAAAACCAGGGACGAGGCGAAATTAGGTAGTTAAAATGATGTTTACTTATTAATTTTAGCTAATATCTGTAATGTGTTGTTAATCTCTACCAAAATTACCAGAACCTTTAGCAAATATTTTGCCGGAGCCTGAGCCGGAAGTTGTTTTTCTGTCGGAGTCGCAGGCAGACTTCCGGTTGAACCCTAATATGTAAATACTGTTAGGCTGCACGCAAAAATAACAGAATTTCCCTTATTTCTATAACGGAAACGGATACTGATTTTTACCGGAAACGGATATCCGGTTACACCCTGGTTGCAGGACTTCCTTCCGATATACACATTGATCAAGTTATCCGTTACACAAAGCAAATAATAAAAACGAACATAGACTCATCCCAAATATACGTCTCAATTAGCAAACAGTCAAATTTGACAAATTAATTTCTTTGACGAAAGGTTGAAATATATGCGCTATTGAAATGCTGGATTCTGTAGGTCAAAATTTTTTTCGTTCGTTCATTTTTATACCTGCAAGCTGTGGCAACTTTAATATTTAAAAATGAAATTGTGCCTGTATGATAAAATTTTTACGTATACTCGCCATATACACCAGTTTCGTTACCGTTAGGCACAATTCAGAGACCGGTCCCTATTGCTGTTATTTTGCAGTTAAAACTTCAAAAATGTTTTTCATATTCACAATTTAAAATTAGCAAATTTTACTGACTGTATGGTGGTAACAAATAGTGAAAAACTAACAAACTCTAACAGAAAATATGAAGTGCAAATATAATAACACCCGTTTAATGACCTACAGAGTATTATACAGCGATAATTTTGTTTGATTTGGCTGATAATGCAACAAAACAATTGCAACACCATGCGTGCGCGCATAATATAGAATTTGCATTTAAGTGCACAAAGATAATTGCATAAGGTAGAATTTAAGCGTCCTCAACGTTTGCAATCGCATAAGACAAGAAGTTTATTTGAATCGAAAGCACGAGAAAAGATACAAACGTTAATAGCCAAGTGGTCAAAATCATTGAATGCATGCAATACACCCCAAATAAAACCGATTACCACGATATCAAAAAGGCACATGGCGTTGATGGTGCAGATTTAAAATGAATAATTGTTAGAACCGTTTCAACATTTATTTCAATTTGTTTTTGAAGTCCATTCTAAACGTAGCATTATGATGTTTGCCATCCATAAAGACAATAATCGCTGAGTTTTCTGAAGTTTTTTATGCCTGTGACAACAAGACTGGAATTTAATCAAATTTTTTTAAACTTGAAAAATCAATCAAATTTACCGAAGAAACTTAAAAAATCAATCAAATTTTACCACACTGTCGACAAGTGTTTTGAATACGATTCTAATACTATTTTGCGTTATAATGCAATTTCACATTCTATCTGATGAAACGACCATTCCTATGTTCTTAAAGTCTAAATGTACGTAGATCTTTCAGGATGAACGATTTTACACAGTATACGAATAGATAATGTTTTGCAAAAAATATTGTTCCAAAAATTTAAAATTAATGCTATAGTTTCAGCCAGAACAATAATTACAAGGCTTCAGAGTCAGAATCGGACGTCAATTTCTTACCTGAAAACGAAGTTAATGTCAGAATTGTTGATTTTGAGCTTTTCTTCACCACTTTCTCTCAGCGATGGAACTGGTGCTTCTTGTTGCCGGTCGACACCCCGTCCTATGAAAGAATTTATAGTTGTCACTTGGGGCTCATACTGGTTCACGAAAAAACATTTCCGCACCTGCCCCACAAAAAATAGCAACAAAATCAACACAAATTTTGAATTTTTACGTAATTAATCTACTTTTCAAGACTTTGCCAATTCCGCCCCGCGTCACCCCCGATCCGTGGGGCCCGACGCTCCACTCCCATCTCTGCTTTCTCCACGCTGGCACAACTCTTTAGGCTTACTTACGCTTACATTTATGCTTGCGGTTGCGTATAGAAAAAGGCTAAGAAGACGTGCCCAACATTTAGTTTATGCTATCGTATTCACTAAGACTTATAAATATTTTATTTCATTACCGGTGATTTTTAGCTTTGTAAAATAACTCTATAGGAACTCCGACATGCGGTTAATTAAAGTCGTTTTGTAAAACTGAGAATGCAGACGGGAGCCCAGAGGCCGCACTTGTGATTGTTCATCATCAGAGCAGTCGTAAATTCAATGCTGCACAAGCGATTCCCTTTAGCGTTTCATTTTTGAAACTTTTCCTTACACTTCTTCTCACAGTGGGAGCCGGTGTCACGAGAAAGTTTGTTCCGCAGTATGTAAATGTTGTTCCCCGATCATAGTTTCTCGTTAGAAGCTGTTTCTCCTGGCAATTTTGTCACAGGAAAACCTGTCCCCTCACGGCAAATTTGTGTTATCTTCGGTGAAATATGTCCCATTAAGAAATTTTGCCCCTAGAAGTAATTATTGCCGAAAATTAAGCTTTTTGTCTGAAAGCAATGTGATTTGAGCCACCGCAAAATTATCATCTGTGAAACTACTCAAAGCAGAATTCTTCAAATTAGAACTTTTGGCCAATGTATATATAGATCAGGGCTGTATCAATATTATAAGCTCATTCTGAAGCCTAGACCTACATAAGCCTAAGAGTAAAGATAAACCTATACCTAAGCCTAAGCTTAGTCCTAAGCATCCGCCTAAGCAGAAAATTAAAACTTAAACTTACTCTATTGCAGTTCCGCAGAAGAACGGTCCAGTCCTGCGATCGAATGATGGTCAATCTTTCGAAAACAAATGTACCACTAACGGCCAAGCTTGTCACAAGTTATTTCTCAATCAGACTATTGGGTAACATTTTGTCTGTTAACAAACTCCATACTCCTGATCATTCTACATTTAAATTTAAATTTTCGAAAAATGCGATTTTTAAGGTGTCCAGGTTTTGATGGTCAGATAACTGATTTGGCACAGTTCCAAATCTTTGGAAGCGCGCCCATGCAGTGATTTGACCATAACTGGTTAGCTAAACGCATGATTGCAAAAACTTAACACCGTTCTACTCTGTTTTGCAAGCCGCGTCTAATGGTGTCACAATAGTTTTGTTGGTTCAGAGGGGGAACCTAGGGACCTTAAATTTTCAAATTTTCCAAAATTCAAACTTGGGTGTAGAATGATCAGGTGGCGTCATAAGCTCAACTATGTTCAAATTTTTAAAATCCAACCATTTTGCGGCAAACGCCGGCTGGAAGGAGGGAGGATAACGGAAAAAACGCCTTTTGTCATGGCTTCGTCTGTTCCAGCAGATTTGTATTTGCCAACTGAATAACATGTCTGATGAAAGAACGCAATATCCGCATAATCAATCATTTTTAAGTATATTCTATGTACTAAAGCGCAAACTCAGAATGCAATAAGAATTGTCGGATATCCTGGTATGAACGATATCTGATATTAACGTCTTCGTCCCCTTGGATCCGCTACTGGGACACGTGTAATCATTTATCAAACTTTAATCATGCATATGTCGTAGGCCATTCTGCTATTCAGGCCAATTACCAATTGGCCTAGGACAATCTGCTCTTCTGAGCAAATAGCAGATTGGTCTAGGCCAATTAGCGACTGTAAGATATAGCAAAACAACAGTGCTGAAAAACCAACGCTGACTGGTGATCGGTATTACGTCTGTCCAAATAATCAAATCTGATTGGTCTATAAAGTTCAATAGCAGTTTAGCCTAGGCGAAACTCTATTATACAAAAAAAAACAGATTGGCCTAGGCCAATTAGTAATTGACCTGACTAGCAGATTGGCTTATGACATATATAAGATTAATATGACTGATGCTGCTTTACATTTTAAAGTCCAACCAAATGTTATAAAAGCATCGTTTAGAAGGACGTAGATCAAAATTTTCCGTAGCGGGGCAAGTTTTTTGATGATCAAAATTGTTTGAGAAAACAATTTTTGCCGGCCGGGAAGAAATTCTGTCCGGGAGACAATATTTCTTGGTGGACAAATTTTATTTTGACACCGGAGTTCTAATTCTTCTGCCAATTACGTATTTTTAACTTAGCCGAAGCGAAACACAAATGTATAGCTCCACAATCGTATCATCATTCTATCATACCCTCCCTTGGACAATCACACCCAAGCAAGTCTCGCTTGCGCAGAAAAGTCGTGTTTAGGCACCTTTCCAAGCTTTCATGTTGCCGTATTAAAAATTGAAAGGGATCAAAATTCTCTCAAGCCATTAACCAAAAAATTTGATTTTGTGACATTTCGTGTCATGATGAGATATTTTGAGAACAGCTCCCAATAACGCAAGATATTCGTAAGGGAACCGAACGGTTTCCATCTATATTCCAAAGACACCTGCAAACTTCCACGCGGTTTTGTACATTATGAACCATCTGGCGCTGTGGTCTCACAACCAGCAGCGTGTGAAAATGTCTTTTCTCAGGTTTTGCAGGTATACAAAAACTCATTCCTTTGCCCAAAAGCGTTACTCAATTATTTATATACAATTTCATTTTACTCGTAGTGCCATGTAGACTTGTATTGTGCGAACAAGGACAGATTGAGAGAAAGCGATTTGGCATTGTTAGCACAATACGTGCAATTTACGCGCAATTGCATGGCACTCAGTGTACCAGAACGTGTTTCGTTTTTGCCAGACCCCATTTCCAAAGCGTGCTGTGTCATTGCTCTGCACATGGAATGCGCCTTGTTGCATACTCTTTTGCAAGGTGAGAGCGTTATGCACTGTTGATACTTGATAGTACCAAGAGACAGTGACGACAATGTGGACAATAGTATGCAACTTGCGCGCTATCGCGTAGTACCAAGTGTACCAGTACGCGTTGCATTTTTGTCCGTCCCCCCAATTTTGGGGGTAGATGTTGCTTGCACCGGAGAAGATAAGATTATAAAGGGAGCAAATAATCTGTTTGAATTTACTTAACGGAAAGTCCAAGAAATGTGCAAAGCTTACACCTCCCATAAATGAGGGGTTGACCCAAAAAACAACGCGTGCTATTTGTACTGATTTGTACACAGAATGTACACAGTTGCAAACCCTTGTTAAATGAGTATAATCATCCATCCTTTATGATACTAAGCTATTTGTGACGTCAGTTGAAATTTGATTATTTATATTATGTCTTAAGAATATATTGTTTCTTATAAATTGTGAATAGTAATTTCTTGAATATAAGGCATTTATGTCTTTACCATTTAAAACATAATTTTCTGAGCTGTTTAAGGCCATTACTGTCTGAAATACAAGACATTAAGGTCTTGAAAATTTAAGAACGTAGGAGTCTTGAAATTTCAAGCCAAGTTATTTTGTGTGAGAACTAAAGGTAATATAGGTTTAGGGAACCTAAAAGCGGACTCTGAAATTGCTCACATAGCTAAATAGGAAAGCGTGACCAATCTCATATTTCCCGCCAAAAAATAGATGGGTCACTGCTAAAGAGCTCTAAAAATAACTTTTAAGTGGAAACCCAAGGCACGGCCTGACAGACTGCGCCCCCCCAATTCCAAATTTCTCGGTACGCCACTGTCTACGCCTACTCTTGGATGCAAGTTTAGCCGACTAAGAGTCCATCCTCGCCCACCCTGAGGTAGGTTAACGCAATTTCAGTTTCCAAAGTATTTTCCTGCATGTATTGTAACTTTGGGCCATGTAAAGATTAGTGGCGGAATGTTTTTCTGCGGGACTGCAATAGAGTGAAAGTTTATTCTTTAGACCGACTTTTTGCTTAGGCTTAAGCTTAGGCGCAAGCGTATTGTTCTACTAGGCTTAGTCTTAGGCTTTTTCTTATACCACCGTTACGACCCTGTCGTATTCATTGGCCGTAACGTGACAATTTTTAAAATTATGTGTATTCTTCATTGAGCGAAGCGAAACTCCGAGCGAAGCTCGGAGTTTCGCGAAGCGTTTTATGTTTTGTACTTGGGGGTCGAAAGGTGGATGTCCGTCCGTCCGTCTGTCCGTCCGAAAAGAATCTCAGGAACGGCTGAACCGATTTCGATAAACTTTTTTTGTTTGAAAGCCAATTATCCTGGGGTGTTAACCTCGCATTGGGGTTTTAAAAATTTAAGCCGTTTATTAGTTGCAGGCTAATTTGCATAATTAATTAAGCCTAAATTAGGACTTTCCACAATACATCACTAATTATTACAGTTAGAAGCAATCTAATTTTAGCATTAAAGGGTTTTTAAATGCGAGAAATGTGCGTAGACTGTTTACAAACCCCCAAAACCGATAACTGAGCAGTTAGCTAATAGATAATTTACATATTAGCATAGTTTATAAGCCTAAATTAGGACTTTTTACAATATTACACTAATTATTAAGGTTAAAAGCAATATAATTTCAGCACTAAAGGGTTTTTAGGTGCGAGGAATTTGAATAAATTGTTTACAAACATCCAAAATCTATATTTGAATGGTTAGCTAATAGCTAATTTGCATATTAGCTTAATTGACAAGACAAAACTAGGACATTTTAAATTATTTCATTAATTATTAGGGTTTACTGGAGGTTTTCGGGTGCGAGGAATCTGAATAAATTGTTTATAAACCGCCAAAACCGATAATTGAATGGTTAGCTAATAGCTAGTTTGCATATTAGCTTAATTGACGACAAAATTAGGACTTTTTAAATTATTCTAATAATTATTAGGTTGGCTGAAGGGTTTTTGGGTGCGAGGAATCTGAATACATTGTTTACTAACCTCCAGGACCGATAATTGAATAGTTAGCTAATAACTACTTTGCATATTACCTTAATTGATTACGTGTGTTCGAGCTTCGCTCAATAAATGTAGTCCCACTACGACTGGTGGATGAAACGTTTGAGTGTTATTTTACTAAAATGTTTCATGTTTTACAGAGAAGTTGAAAATTAAATATTGCCTTATAAAACACATTTGCAGGCACCCGTCCTACAATTTTCGGCTCGCACAATTACATGCCGCATTTAGCTTTCACTCGTCTTATAGTCAGTACTCACTGAACCGCATATATACAACCGGCGAACGGTGCATTTACATTTTATAAAATATCTTTTCTGATTTTAGTTTTGATAAAAACCGAAAACCATATTGTATATAAGGTTCATTTCACACGACATTTCTTGAGCTTGTCACATATATTTCCGATCAAAATGTTGGTTCGGCTACTTTTCTCTATAGCCAATGCATCTGGTATATATACACACATTTTCCGACAGCTGGCTGTAGGTTCAAGGGCGAAACAAGAGGCGAACGCGTATAACTTTTCCCTCAGATTTTTGAAACTGAAATTCTGTATCATGATTTTGCACTGGATGTGCGATTGGCTTCTCCCTTGCCTCGCTCACAATGCTTCTTTGTTCTGATTCGTTGTTGAATCCGTTGTTGCGCTCCTGGTTGCATTCGGCTTGGTTGAAGTGAACCGAAGAGGCAGAGGTTCCGCATCCGGTAAAGATAGCTGACTTATTGAGCCATCGTTAACGATTTGGAAATCTTGATAATCGATATTTAGTCGTTTTTTTCTATATCGACCCCATCAATTATTAATGTCTCGAGTAGCCACCATTGTCTGGCATTGTGTTTCTTATATTAAAGCTTCTATGAAATTGCGGTTTGGGGTACTGTTCTAGAGCTCTTATTTTGACTTTCGACGTTAGAGTATAAGAAATTTTGATTAAGTGATAGCGAAACTTTGAAATTGCTATGTAAGTTAAATATATAGCTAAACTAGATGTATTTTATAATTATATCCTATTTGCAGACAATTGAGCTTGTGCAGTCTATTAGAATACGGGTGTTTTCAAATATTAAAGTTGATAATTGAAAATTTCTCCATTGACCGTTTATGTCAAGGATGTTTTTTTATTTCACGCACCGTGCAAGAAGTGTATATATTTATATATTACTCTTGTCTATGAAGTCGTCAGTGATTATTAGCAAAATTAACTTACCAACTCAACTTTTCAGTCAAAAACTCAACCAATTCCAACCATCTGAAAATTCGCAGTTTTCTTGGTCATTGATTGACTGAAGTCAGAGCCCCGAAGCCCTTGGCACAGCGGTCAGTGTGGAATGAAGACGTCCCCCAAGACGTACTTTCAACGACAGGCAAAATTTTTCATCTGTATTAACGCCAACTCAACAAATTTCAATATATGAATCCGTTGTTACACAAATCTTAAAGTCGTAAGATTAATGTTACAAAAGTAATTGGTTCACGTAGCTGTTGCACCCCCTTGCCCAAAAAGTGAAATCGAGTAGAAAACAAACCTTCCGGACCATCTCGATTGTTATCCTACGCTTTCCAAACCCAGTTCAAATTTAAACCTTGATAACAAAGTATATCACTTTATGTTAAATTTATCGCTGAATTAAATACCATTTCGTCAATTCAATATGTTCAATTGGTGTTGAAAGTATAAAAGACGGTTAGCGTTGTGGAAATAAGCAAATCTTGACAAGTGGCAGATCCTGAAATTTTTTGCAAGGGTTTCCTGCGACGTATAAATCGTAAAAAAATGCTTGCGAGCGTAACGAGCAATCGGCCAGAGGTAATTTTAGTACTAAATAAATCTTAACACAAAAATTTAGTTTTCTTTCCTGTTTGGGGCCTAGACCTGCGTGAACCTCGTCATATCTGTTGCTATCTTTAAATCGAATCACACACACTCCGTTGGTTACTTTTGGTTATCGCAACGAATATTTCGGCTGACATGGACTGAATGATTATGGCAAACTTTGTATCTGTGCTTTTTAGCAGATTCGATATATGTTCTAATGCAAAATATCGAAAATACGTGTCGGATTTGGGAATTAAGATTGGAGAAATCCGACAGTATAAACAAGGATGAAAATATTGCGACTGACGGAAAAATTGACAAGTCATGAACTTTAGTTTAGTGTGAGAGTGTCGAAACAGAATTTAATTCACGATTTGAGGGTCCACACCTCCAGTTTCCTACCGACGCGAACCTGTCCCAAACATGACTTACTACATGCCGAGATCAATATTAGGCAACCTTGTTGCGGAGCAGGACAATTTACTGAATTTAAAAATGCGAAAATATTTAGAATTATTTCGATTTTTGTGAAAAACTAAAATTGAATAAGTGTATACATTTGAGTAATTGTATGTCACACCCCATCTTTATTATAGGCTTTCATTTTAAGTCATTTTTTGAGCTGTACTCGTCGACCAAATTGGTATCAGTATATTATCACCAGTTTCAAGATGTATATTATCGTTCTTGGCAATTTCTGTCTAGCACTGATTGGCTCGCGCTAGAGCGTCGCAATTCAACTTCTCTATTCATGCAGCTTATGTATTTTTCCATAGATCGGTTAGATGGGACAGTTTAAGCCATTTCTTAGATCGCTTTAAGCATATCATTTTGAACGCAATAATTTGGAAATTTGATTGCTTATTGGTAAGCATAGGTGTACGCAGACAGTTAATTGCAACTGGGAAATTGAGAGCAAGGAAAGTTTGAAGTTGGACGCATGCACAAAAATTTTAACAATGTATTCTATACGTATTTTTACGATTGTTATTCTGTTTATCAGTTTGAAATTGCGTTAAGCATATTTTGAAGTGAAATATTTTAGAAATTTTTAATTGCTTGTTCGTAATCACGAACGTACAGAAATGGATGACAACTAGGAGATGGGAACTAAAGCATGTTAGAAGTGGCACTTAAGTAGGTACGAAAATCTAGGCACGGTTGTGTATATTGTCTAGCCAATGGGAGGATGAGTGACCAATTGTCCAGCCAATGAGGAATGAGCGGGAAATTATCTGTAGCCAGTGGGAAATTAACGGTCAATTGTCTAGCAACTGGGTGGGGTGTCAGATGAGTTTCGGTGAAAGGACCCTGATCCCAGTGGGCTGGTTTCTATATTGACAAGACTGTTGAAGTTCAGATGTCCCGTTTCTTTGGCAACAAGTTTTGCAGTTTCCCGATCAAGAAAGTTATTGTCCCAAATAACTGGCAAGCTTGTGAAATTACATATGCGTATGAAATCTAACATAAAATGTTCAGTTTATAATTCTGACAGCCGTATTTGTTGAAACCTTGTATTTTGATAATTGAGGTTTACATAAGATTAGTTCGCTTCTTCTCAGTTACCGATGGATGGGGTATATTGGCCAAACCAGTACAAAAATTAACATTAAACAAAATATGTCCGTTGTAGTTTAATATGTTTATAGTTCGAAAACTGAGTAATTCCCAAATTTTATTAAGCACTTGTAAAGTAGTGCTAGTTAACGTGTTTTCATTCACTGCGAAAGCGTGAAAACCTATATTTGTTCGATTGTTAGACGCCAAAACAGAAAACTAAATATCAACATAAGCATAATATCGCTTTCCATGAATGCTATTTTGCGACTAGATGCGTACGCAAAAGGAGGAACAGGGATATATCACACCGAAATTTGAGATCAGACAAAAAGCTCGACAAAATGCCCTTTTACAAGCTAAAAACTTATGAAGACAAAATATTTTTAACTGGCTACACTCGCTCTCGAAAGCTGTTAGACGAGCTTATCCCCTAAACGAAATAAAATCCTAGCTACGCCTTTGTTTGCCACATACTCTCATAGCTCATTATGTCACCGCCAGTACCAAGATCTATCACCAACTTGTGCAAATAGGTTTCTGTCATAATTTGAAAAAATTTAAACACTTTCGACTCAAGGGAATTGACATTTAGCTTTCAACGCTAAATTTTATCGCAATTCAACTGAGCTAAAACGTGAAAAACTAATGTTTGCGATTGTCAATGTTTTAAAATTCTGCAAAACTTGTCGTCAATCATGAAGCTTTCAACGGCTTGTTTTGTTGTTGTTGTTTTTGTTGTTGTTGTTGTTGTTGTTGTTGTTGTTGTTGTTGTTGTTGTTGTTGGTGTTGGTGTTTTTGTTGTTGTTGTTGTTGTTGTGTTGTTGTGTTGTTGTTGTTGTTGTTTTGATTTTCGGATGTGCTGTTTGGTGTTTGGTTTTTGACTTTGTTGTCACATTATTTTTGTGGTGGGCGCCTAGTGGTCTACTGGATGGCGCGCGCCAATCTGTCGCCCCTAAGGAATTGTGATACCGCAAACAGTCGGAATAGAAAATGGTTAGCGTCTTTTGATTTTAGCTCATTGTGAGGTTAAGCTTTTAGAAAATCTATGATAAAATTAGCATTTTAGAAAAATTTTTTCAGAGGGGTTTGCGATATTTGTGAAATATTTGGGTCGCTATTTCAAAAATTACTTGTAAAACATTAGTCCATAATTTCGGTAAATGTGTGAATCGATATTTCAAGAAAATGACAAAACATTCACTTAATGAATTTGGGATATGAATTTTAACATTTTAGAAAACTGGTAAAAAGCTAAATCTAAAATTTGGTTCGCAGCTAACGTTAGTTTTGGCTGGTTAATATGTTTAAACTTTTGCAAGGTAAAGGATGTGGAGCAGTTGCAAGCATGTTCGACGACTATGACAATCTAGGTAATAACCTGTTTATGAAACTAATACCACCTTAAATATAAATAAGCGGTAAGAGCTAACATACTAGAACTACATTGGTAGGTACCTGCTGCTCAGTTGAATTCTAACGAATAATTCTGGATAATTATCAGACAAAAAATTGTTAGTTAACGGGATATGAAAAAATTCTACGCCAACCGCTACCAGCAAGAGTATATGATTCCCAGGCCGTATAGGAGGGGGATAGAGAGAATATATCCCCTCCCGAAGTGTCTTGAACTCTTCTGAAATAAAATTTCGCCTACGCTCCTGATGATCACCGTTACGCAAGTATGCAGCTGGGTACATTATGTGGAGAAAAGAAAGCATCCAGCACGCCTTGTGTTTTGCCCTGCGCCCCAAAACAGGTCCTGGTACATTTTGTACCATGACACATCAGGTGGTTGCTTTATCGTCTATTGCTATTAGCTTCTTGTTTGTATACGGGTCCATTCTGCGAAACAAATGGCACAGTAGACGACGTAATTTTCCCCGAGAGAAGTCTGCAATTAGATGTTTTTATTCGCGTTTTATAGTCTGTTAATCGCGTGACGGTTGGTGATTTCAGCTATTGATATTTAAGGTCATTAAACCGACTCTACTTTGTTTTGATGAAAAATTAATTAAAATTTAAATATTTTCAAGCCTGCACAATATAAAAAATGAACAAAACTCAATACTTTGCTTGGATTTTGCAAATTTTGATTTGCACTTAAATTTATTTGTTGACTTGGCCTTCTAAAATATCTTTTCTCTGTAATCGTTTTGGATATTTTGTTATACAACTGGGCTAGTTCAGCTACATTTGTAAAACGTTTTAAATATGTTCCCGTTGAATGTATTTTAATTCACCGTAATTTCAAGTTTTAATTTGTGAGTTGAACGGTACATTCAACATAATTCGAATGTTTTTCTCAAATGTTTCCTGAGTAGTATTTAAACACTATTGATTCATATTTTTTAAATATTTGTAATTTATTTTTAGCGAAAATCAAAACGTATTACAAATGATATTTTCGAGCCCACTTCGTCTTAGTTTCTTTAGTATAAATTAGAATTTGATCAGAAGACGTACCTACCGTTTGTCGTAACATTGACTTATGGGAGTAAAATGTTAAAATCCGTTTGATAACCAGTTATATTAGATAGCACAACTCAGAAAAACAGTGTAGCTTGGTAACTAATATTTTCAGTATATTTCGCCTAATCACACCATTCAAACGAATAATTCTTCGCAGCTTGATGTTTACCGTTTATCTTGTTCAGTAAAATTTAAAATGCAAATATTTCACAACTTTCAATCAAAACCAACCAGTTTCGTTCTTGTGGTTGCGAAGCAAATCAAGATTGCTCAGTTTTGTCGAATAGTTAAAGAATTCGCAAATGTGATAAGTGCCGTATAATTGAATAATGTCGCACAAATTTCGAACGATATTTCAATGGTATTTTTGCATGACGACTACTTGCATCTTTACACGAAAATTACTGTTTAATTTAAGCTTTACTTGTGAATTTGTATTTGAATATATGGACATATACATCTATATATTTACACATATGTACATATGTATGTTCACAATCTTTATTGGGTAACAATAACGCTGGAAATCCACATATAGATGACAAATGCTATTCTAGGGGCGTACCAGAATATATGTCACATATTTCTATTATACTTAACTAAGACAAAGTATAAACTTCAGCGAAAAAATGGGTCTATGACTAAGCGTAAGCCTTAGCAAAAATAATAACTTAATCGCGCGGATACCGGTTATGAGAAAGTCTTGGTCTCGTTCAACTTTTGATCATCACCGAAAAAATATACTTTTCAAAATAAATTATTTCTAATGCTTTTTTCGTTGTTTTTTGTGTTTTTTCATAGTTTTTTTTGCGTGTTTTCAAAATTTCTGCTAAAAATTATTGCGTAACGATGAAAATTCATAGATTCATAGCGAAATTTTGTGCATCAGGCATTACTTGTTTCAACAATATTAACTTCTGCTTCTTACAAGTCTACCAGCCTTTGCTAAAACCTCGACTTCTAGTGTCGGTTCCAAACCACAATCACCGCCTAGATATACGTAAGAACATACGTATATCTGCGTACTGTATTGATACGAATAAGGGGGGACTGATATTTATTTGGCCTCTCCAGAGGGTACCCCCTGTTATTCGGTTACGGACTGTTATTTATTTTTAACAAACGCTCCGCCGCCCTTCGTTACTGATATATATCCGGTACTGCAACTACCCGTTGAATTAAACGTATATTTGTCTCGTTTCAATAGTTTGAGCGATAATAAAAGGTTATACTTAGGAACGTACTCTCAAAATTTAAGTACGCTTTAAAGTTTCGAACTCAAATTATTTGGTCCTGGAGTCATTTATGTGCTATAATTAGAGTTGACATTTATGGACTCTAATTATGGTTTAGGGACTCTATCCGCTTACGGACTCTTATTAGGGATACGGACTCCTATTAATTCGGACCTAAAATGGGAACCCCCTCTTATAAACCCCCTCTTTTTCGGGTCAATACAGTATGCACTGCAAAAATATTGTGTTGAGTTGAATCTCTCCGAAATAGGCTTTTCCGGTCTACTCAAACTGAGTCAAATCCGACTCCGCCAGATTCAAACGTGCTGCTCAGTGAGTCGAATTTGACTCTGGAAAACTCCAGTTTGACTCAGTTTGTGTAGTTCAAAAAAGTCTATTTCGGAGAAAGTCAATTTGGTTCTCCATTTTATGCCGTGTTGGTGTTCCCAAAAAATATGCTCTCTTGAAAATTTATTTTAGTTAATAACTCAATGTTAACAGAGACAAATTGACTTTCGCGCAAACTACGTATACTTTAGCATAATTGTGTGACTCTCTTCAAACCAAAATCTTGACTACGCCTGTACTTATATCTGTTTTGAATAATTTGTTCTGGTTTGTCGTCGTTTAGCTTCGGTTGTAGCCGGCGCGTTTTTAGCGAAAGGTCTCATGGGATTTTGAACTCGGCATGATTGGAATATTTAGTCAGTACAACGTATTGAGAATGAGCAGGCATTGGAATAAATCGAATTCTAAAATATCAATTTTCGATCATGCATATTTACCGAAAATGCGATACGCTGTTTTTGACGTGTTTTTAAATGCTTTTTAAAGAATTCTTGTGCTTGAAACAACGACGTCCACACGGGGAGCATTAGGAGTCTGTGCCCTCGCAAATTTGACTGGTACCTCCCAAATACTCGAGATAAAACCAAACAATCTTGAATTGCAATTGTACGGGGCAAGCAATGTTCCGTACTACCGAATATAATTTTCTGCGGACGCCTCTGGTTTAGAATAAGTTAATTTCGTTTTCAACAGATGTTTTCTGTAAACGTATATGTAACTAGTAGTGTTGTGCACCGACAGGCCGGAAAAAGGTATTGGCCGGCTAGCCAGTCATTGTTTATCACGAAAAAGCAAAATGGATTTCACAGCTGAAGCTTTGCCACGAGATTCAATGTAAAACGACATTTGCATCTGGCCCGGTTCACTACCAAGTTTCTTTGACAGTGGCGCCAAAGTTAGGGCGCTCAAAATTGAAAGCTTGCTTTCACCGTATGATTTGACACAAGAACACGTCTAGCCTCAACCTCGATTTGCTCGTGAGGTTGCAGCAATTAAGAGGCTTTGATGTCAAAAAACCCAAAAGTGTCTTGAGATTTAATATATACTTACAAAACACAAGTGTGACTTCTTTAGTTCGCTCCACTTATGAGTTTCTGAGTTTCTGACGACCTCCTCCGATTATTCCACGCCAAAACTTAACTTTTAAAATATTCGAATTTTAAGGTCTCAAATTCCTTCATTGGACTCAAAATTTATTTGTCGAAAAATTACACAAATTACATACCATTTGACACAGGTTACGGAGTTAAGACGAATATTGTTAAATGTTTCCCAATCAGACGTCTGGCTAACGAGTCAGTGATATATAATTTGTCCAACTTATGCAAAAGTATTTTGGGTCCCAAGGTGCTGTACTTGTGGTCGTGAAAAATCGAATTTTTCAAAAATTCAGATTTGGGCTTGGAGTGATCAGGGGATGTCATCAGAAGCTCAAATATGCAAAAAGTTTCAAAATGCAAGAATTTTTGGTCAAATGCCGACTAAGGGTGGGATAACCGATCACTCAGACAAAGAATGAATTTATTCATTTTTTCCGGAAAAAAACAACCCTGGCTACAAGTCGTGTCTTCAGTTTCAGAACAGGTAAGGAGTCATTGCCGCAATAAAACGTGACAAATATATAGGTGTTATGTAAAGAAAGCCACAGACAATATTTTAGGTGTAGGTAAGCCGAATGCAGTATATTTAGCTAAATTTCTAAGCCCAAACTGGTCGAGCAGACACATTTTTGTATGTAATAAATTTACTAGCCTACTACCCCACCTAATCCCCTGCGCTTTCAAGGTACCTTAAAGCAGTATGGGGGTCCGCGCTCAAGCCCCCCGCACTAAACCACTCTCACGCCAAACGCAGTTAGATTTTTTATTACAAGTCCGGTTTAGCCCCGTCTGACCGCCCAGTAGAAAAAGTAGTAATTGCACAATACTAGTAACTAGAATATTTTTTAGATCACCGAATAGCCGTCGGCCGCGCTTTCAACTGTGTATATTATTGCGTTTATTGGTGGAGGTTTGAGTTTTAATGCAAGCAATGTACTAGCTCGAACCCGTCGCCAGACGGGGCCATTGGGGCTTCGCCACTGCGCTAGTAATATTTCAGGCTTCAGAAAACTTTCAGCAACGCTTGTATGTCTTCTGTCAATCTTGTTTGCCCTTCGTAAAAGTTTTTATCTCCTCTAACGATGTAAGCTAGCTACGCGCCCCAGTTACTGCAATTCTGAAACAATTCTATGTTTGCAAAATTTATTTAGTATCTCAACGTACCTTCTTGTCCCAACAACTAAAAACCTTAACCCTGGGGGTTGCAAACTTTTCGTATTATGTCGAAAAAACAAATCGAGATTGCATACGAATATGAGATTATACCTACAGCTATAAGACGTACATTGAACAAATCACTATACTGCATGTCTAAGTGAACTGAAATTCGACTAATATCAGGTCAAATTTCAATTGAAATACGGTAATAAGACCGCCTTTACTGTTAAAATTTTAACCAGTTTCGATTTTGAAACGCAGTGTATCGTTCATAGTTTACCAGATAGTTTTTTCAGGTTTTGGGGAATAATATGTGTACAATTATATAGCCCTTTTCCTACAGTGCATATATTGAAAACTCGTCAACCAACCCAAATGTTTTTGCAAAAAATACTGTTTTGAGGTGAGAAAATAAACAAAAATATGGCAGTCAAAACAACGAATTGTACTTATCGAAATGACTGAGGCTGCGCCTCACGAGGCCCCCGCATATTTCCAATCAACGCTTAAGCATTCCATAACATGCTCCTTGATCCTATGACGCAATGCGTATATATTATATACACCAGGTTCAAACGCAGTGGCGAAAATGTTAGGGGTGGGGCTGAACAGGTAAACCTGATATACTTTTTTCTGAGTAGTACCTATTGTAATAATTTTTGTGGCATTTTATGTTCGTGTAGCACTTTAGTTAATCTTGAGGCTATTTAGCCTTTGAAATCCGTGCTACTGTGATTTTCGATATAGTTTTTATTAAAAGATGGCACAAAAGTTTGTGCATTCCTTTTCAGTGCTGCGCTGACCAAACTGTGACCTCAACTTCATCAGAAACGACAAAATTTCGTGTTTTAATTGGAGTTTGATAATTTATTGTAAAAATTGCAATAGCTTTGTGGCACCTTTGGTGTGGCTGATTGAAAAAAAAGGTTATTACCCTGTTTTGACGGATCCACGGTCACAAAATGCAGTGTTCTCACCGCAATTTTGCCAGAAAGCTTTCCCCGAATTTCCCTAAAACCGCCAAATATGTCACCGTCTCATCTCCAAAAAATCCTGGCTACTCTCGATATATATTACATATATTGTATATAGTTTATATATAAAAGTGGTTGTTAATCTTTGTGATTTTCGGATATACCTGAGATGGAACGCAGCAGACATTTTGATGGATTTCGCAAAGCCAAAAAGGGGATTTAAGTCTGAAAGCATAAGAGCTTTTAAAAATTATTATATTTCATACATTCAAATTTGACAAGCGATATATCGATGCCCGTTCAAGCGTTAAAACAAGCAGAGATAATGATAGCTCTGAACAAGCAAAATATAGGCTATAAAGTGTTATTTAATCTCTAGGAAGAGTGGAAACGACCAAGGAGATTATTAAACTGGTCAGGTTCCTTATCTGCTATTTGGGTTGTCAGTGTCAACGGTCCTAAGCAGCGAAAAGAATTACGCATTGTTAAGGTGTATATTTTAACCATGAATATTACCAGCTTTTAGAATGAATCTTATCGGCTTCGAAACGTTGGATTTTAAATCTATTTTATAGAACTTTGTTTCAATTATAAAAACAACACGAAATTTTACACAATTGAAGCAAATACTTTTAAGCAATCGTGTAAGGGATAATTACATTATTTTAAATTATTTTTACGCTTCAAACAGCATCTCTCAAAACGCTTTTTCCCATCGTCGAAACGGCCAATGTTACATTTAGGGGCGTAACAGCAAATTAAGCGTATTCCTAAGCCTAAGCCTAAGCATAAGTGTTGCAAAAATGTGTTTCTAAGCCTAAGCCTAAGCGTTGCAAAAATGTGTTCCTTAGCCTAAGCCTAAGCCTAAGCTTAAGCCTAAGCAAAAAATTGTAATCTACAATCTAAACCTACTCTTTTATAGACCCACCAGAAACCTGGACGTCCCTTAAAGTAACATGGGCCGACGAAACTGTAAAATAAATTCCGAGTGCAGCAAAACGGTATTTAGTATATAATTGTTTTTAGTTTTTATTTAATCAATGTTTTAACAAAACAATAAACGCTTTTCGAAATTGCAAAATACTTGTTATAAATCCGCCTCAGCGAGTTATTTCATGAAATGTTTTATTTAAATAATTTCATGAAATTAATGTCATGACGTCTATAATTTTAAGGCTTTTTCTATTGATTTCAATTGGGATTTGGGCCGTGTATGCTTCAAAACGTTCGAACAATTTAGGTTCAAATTGGGCGGTATGTATACATTGTGACTGCATACCTGAAACACAACAAGTTACATGTGCTGGCAAAATATTCACCGCGATGCCAAAATTTCCAAACTGGACACGAGTTTTAAATATTTGGGCTAGTCATGAGCCTGGTTTGCTTGCTGGGTCGTTTAAAAGTAAGTCACTTCTCCGCTTCTCATGGTGTGTTGATATATTTGATAAGAAAATTGTTTCGGTATCTGTAAGCTCACATAATGTTTTCCCACCTAAATAGTAAAATATTGCGCAGATACAACGACATTCGAAAAATTTTGCACCGTTGTTACAATTTTTGCTATTTAAAATAAGTATTCTATTTTTAGTAACACTGGCATTCACGTGTCTTTGTTCAATAGAGTACGCACTAAATAGTAATAAAACCAAATACTTAAGTAAGATTACTGAAACCCAGTCATTACTTACTTTTTGGTTTCACCAACTTTTTTAGAGAACGCAAATTTGTTTCGAAAATTTTCTAACAATATAATGTCTCAAATGATTGCGTGAAATAACATTTTTTGCTTATTTGTAAAAATTTATTATTCGTTAATTTTTTAGATTTACCAAACCTACACCGGCTAACATTTATCGCAAACGATTTACACGAAATTGAACCAGGCGCTTTCGAAGGTCTGTCAGCGTTACGCAGTCTAGACTTATCATACAATCCACTGACTTCGTTACCTCGAAACTTATTTATTAACCTACCGAATTTAGTCGCTTTAAATTTGTCTCATACCAAACTGTTTGACGTTGCAACGTTAAACACAACAAATTTCAACTCAGATTCAATCGAACTCAACACGCTAAACTTAGCGTCGACACGATTTAAGCGAGTTTCTCACGCAACTGTGCTGCCTGCAGTTGCGCAACTTCAACTACAAGATGTTGCTGTTGCGTATTGGCAAGCAGATGGGTTTTATTTAATGAACAATCGAGTTCCGTTCACTTTAAAATCTCCTCACATTTTGAAAGAGTTGAATTTAACTCAATGCGGCACACATATTGATGTCAACCTTGCGACATATCCTAGTTTAAGCGTTTTGCTAGCTTCCGCCAATATTCTAACCCCTGCTACGCTGAGTAGTATCAGGCAACATCGCGTTATCCGCGTTTTAGATCTTTCCTACTGTTCAATAAAATGGCCGAATCAAAACTTAACCTCTGCCATAGGCCGGCACAGCGTATGGGCACATACGCCGCCATCTATCGAATATTTAAATCTTGCTCATTTGGACCTAACTGAATTCAAAATAGATTTAAACAGTTCACCACCGGGCGCGTATGCGAATTTAAGCGTCCTAAATCTGGCCGGCAATCAAATTGAAGCCATCTCACATTTAGGCCGTCTGCCGTCACTAAGACACTTAGATCTTAGTGGTAATCGCTTTGTCGAGTTTCCTCGACAAGACGTTGTTTTTAAACAATTATCACAGCTCGATTTATCGTTTAATCGAATTGAAGAGCTGACCAGCGAAGCGTTCGATTGTTGTCCGTTGTTGACTGAATTGAATTTGAGCTTTAATCGAATTTACTTTTTTGACGCGAACATTTTTCTACGATTACCTGCGCTTGAAAATTTAGTACTCGACGGCAATGAATTGAGAAATGTTGACTTTTTAGAAGCACCCCGACTTCGAATGTTGTGGCTTAAAGGTGAGTCTGCGCTGGGATTAAGGATTTGTGTATGTTAGACATAACCTCTTCTCACATAGACTATACTACTGTGAGCAACTTAGCGCAAATTGTATAGCAATTAGTACACATTGCTTAGCGTTTAATAATTATATACTTCGTGTAAGCGCTGTACCAAATATCCACAAAACGTGAGAGCCTCTCGAGCTCTAGTAACAAGCTCCTATAGCTAAATGGCGAATGGTAAACGCTTCCAGCGACCCAAAAAGCTGCGATTCCAATTCTAGCTTGAAACAGACCTCATTCAAAACAGTATTCATGTGACGACAAAACAGTTAATGAGAAATTCTTCAACCGATTCTTTAAATGTTTAGAAACCACAATAAGTAAATGAGAAATTTTTCAACCGATTCTTTAAATTTTTAGAAACCATAATAAGTAAATGAGAAATTTTTCAACCGATTCTTTAAATTTTTAGAAACCATAATAAGTAAATGCGAAATTTTTCAACCGATTCTTTAAATTTTTAGAAACCATAATAAGTAAATGAGAAATTCTTCAACCGATTCTTTAAATTGTTAGAAGCCATAATATGTAAATGAGAAATTTTTCAACCTCATTCTTTAAGTTTTACAAATCCTAATAAGTATAACCTGTTCGGGCGAATTTTCAGGCAACCAACTCAATCGCCTCTCGTTAATGAGTGCCAAAATGGACCGGTTAGTTATGTTGGATTTAAGTGATAATCCAGAATTGCTGAAACCCACCGAGATATGCACATCGTTTTCAACTGTGGCTGGCGCAGTAGAAAGTGTTACTGAGGACAGTGTATTAATGGAAGGCGTTACCACATCTCCCAAAAGCTCATTTCAACGTCCCGCACAACAAACAGGTATTTCCGATTCAAACGCTGCAATTCAATTCTCGAATGCTTCATCACTGCGCGCTGTTTCATATAAACAACAAGATCAAAAACACCAGCGACAACACCACAACCACTACGAACAACAACAACAACGACAACAACATCATCATCAACAACAACAAAAACAACAACAACAAAAACAACAACAACAACAACAACAACCACACTATCAATGCTGGCCAACTTGGTTAAACGGTTTGAGTAATTTAAGAAATCTCGACACGTTGTCGCTAAGCAACACCGGGCTTCGATCGTGGCCAGAAGAAATATTTTTAAACATTCGTCGATTGACAGATTTGGATTTAAGTCGAAATCAACTCACAAGCGCAACGCTGGCTTCGGTGTTCAATCATACGGGAGCGTTTTGTGTTCAAAATTTAAATTTATCATCAAATGATTTAGTGCAAATTGACGAAAGTAAGCGGTCAACAGCGATTTAACTTTTGTTTTTGGAACGCGTAGAATTCGGCCGAGAGCAAGCGTAAACATTCGTAACAAATTTTCAAATTTCATTACTGTATTCCATCAATCCTTGGTTGAGAAATGACAAAGATTTTCAAGTAATTTACTGTTATCTATGACTACAGGAAAAAACCTACATTCCGGAAGATCGATAACGGAATCTGAAACGGAAACAGCAACGGACACCGATTTTTACCGAAAACAAAAACGAATATGGGGTTACATCATGCCATATATTAAAAAGTCTTGTTTAGCGGAACACGGAAGACTGGTGTGCAGTTTAACTGTAAAACTCTGCAATACTTTTAAAATATTATTTTTGTATTTCATCTGCTTACTTTTTTAATGCTAATATATATGTTTCATTTTAACGTTATATGTTTTATATTTTCAGCTGTGTTGAACTACTTAAATCAAAAATGTTTGTCGAGCTTAGATTTATCGAACAATTTATTCGAATGCTCGTGTAGTGTCCTTGAGCTTAAAAAATACTCTTCAAAACTTGTTGGATTCAACGCGAGCGACGAAATCAACACGTACTCTTGTTTCACTCCAGGTCACCAACTGTTATTACAGGAGTACTTTACTCAAGAAACGGTTCGTCCGCAATGTTATCAATCAGTGAACAGCTCAACGCTGGATACAAAAAAGCACGCGTACACACAACTAAGCAGCGTCAATGGCGACCAAGAGCGGCAAAATTTAAACTCAAACTCTGTACGCACTCTCGCAATTGTGTTAGTTGCTGCGTTACTCTTGTTTGGTGTGCTACTCTTGGTTAAAATTATAGGGACTCGGTGGTGTCGCAAAAGGCAACACTCGTACGAAACGCATTATACTCTGTTGAGTGCGAAAAATGAAGACATCGATGATATAGGCAGCAGTGGCATTTGTGTCACTCCTGTCAGTTTGTAAAATATCGTTTAATGTTGTAGAACCAGTAAAAAACGATCGCTTCAACTTCCGTAAAGTTTGACACCCTTGTAAGAAACGCTTTCGTCGACCTTGTAAATTATACAAAATTTCTTCGTGCGTATTGTTGTGTTTTCCGCTCCACCAAAGACATTTGGTTTTAGCAAACTTATTACAGATATTAAATCTTATAAGATTCAAACAATTACGCCAATACAAGAAGCAGATATATTCGCTACCTTGCTGGTACTGTACATTGAAGGACTTTACAGCATAACTGCATTCGTAATATAATATTTCATTTATGTCGCTAAAATTAAAAAAAAACTAAAAATTTATTTCTGATCGCACAAAATATGCTCAAAATAATCGGTTCGGCACGCACCTGTATGTTCGGGTATAGAGCGCGTGTTGTGCGCACCTGTATGTTCGGGTATAGAGCGCGTAGGGTACGCACCTGTATGTTCGGGTATAGAGGGCGTAGGGTACGCACCTGTATGTTCGGGTATAGAGGGCGTAGGGTACGCACCTGTATGTTCGGGTATAGAGCGCGTAGGGTTCGCACCTGTATGTTTGGGTATAGAGCGCGTAGGGTTCGCACCTGTATGTTCGGGTATAGAGCGCGTGTTGTGGGCACCTGTATGTTCGGGTATAGAGCGCGTGGGGTACGCACCTGTATGTTCGGGTATAGAGGGCGTAGGGTACGCACCTGTATGTTCGGGTATAGAGGGCGTAGGGTACGCACCTGTATGTTCGGGTATAGAGGGCGTAGGGTACGCACCTGTATGTTCGGGTATAGAGGGCGTAGGGTACGCACCTGTATGTTCGGGTGTAGAGCGCGTAGGGTACGCACCTGTATGTTCGGGTATAGAGCGCGTAGGGTACGCACCTGTATGTTCGGGTATAGAGCGCGTAGGGTACGCACCTGTATGTTCGGGTATAGAGCGCGTAGGGTACGCACCTGTATGTTCGGGTATAGAGCGCGTAGGGTAACAAGTTGCATAGTTATAACATACTTAACAGAGCAAACAATATTGTATTTTTGCATTTGAAGCTTTGCAGTCCTGTCCCCAAAAAGTCGACGAGTTTATTTGACTGTTTTCAATAGCGGAAGACATATAGAAAATTGAAATTTAGATACTTTGTGTGAAGTTTCTGTTTCAGAACAAAATCGAGACAAATGTTAAAACAAGAAAAGTTTTCATATGTCTTTACTTCAGACATCTAATCTTTTAAAAATTTGCAAAATTTGTTGCCTGGCAAGACAGAACAAATGCTAACCTTAAAAAATCAACAAAAAATATTAAATTTGAGACAATTTCGAAAGCGCTATGTTAAGGCATTCCTAGGAAGTGCTCGGCGTGTACCTGAAAATTTCTTATCAATGTTCGCTCATATATCTAAAAAGTAGACCATGTTATCGAATAAAAAGTCACAGAACTTAGGCGTCTGAGAAAATTTGTGCTTCCATTCACGCTTAGTCTGGAGCCTGTAGATTTAGTTCCGTATTTAGACCATAATTTGCGTAATATTACCGCAGTGCACTTTGAAAATATTTCAACTGGTGGTCATCCACAGTTTCCAGGCGCGCGTTTTAGCTGACTGACATCTTAGATGCTTGCTTGACGTTACTCGGTAGTTCACAGTTGCGTGAATTAGGCAAAAATCGATACGAACACGCAAGAGCAACCAAATTAACTCCAGCGATTATAAAATACGGCCCTGCGTTCCAATATTCTCGCAACAACACCAACTGTGGCGCGATCATTACTGCAAGCCGTGCAAACAAATTGCAAATCCCGTACGCAGTTGTGCGCACTTCAGTCGGAAACAACTCTGCCGTGCACAAATATACCGTATCCCAAATAGGATTGGCGAACAATGATGCGGTCAGCGCAAAAATCGTTGCAATTAGGCCTTCAGCGTTCGGAATCGAATAAACGATGCCTATTGCAGCGGTTAAAATAACTACCATAGTAACCGGGGTTTGATGCAAAATCCGTCGGCTAAAATTCGGCGTAAATGTATCGAAGGAAAACGTGAACAAGTTTGCGATCATTCCAACAGCTGCTAGAGCTAGCTGATTGATATAAAAGTTGCCAGCTAAATTGCTACTGTCAAACGAAATGGTATACGACGTTGCGGCGATAGAAAACCACAGGAAACACATCAGGCTAGTTTTTATGAGCATAGGCCGAGTTCGGACCAGATCAAATATAGCTGTCATTTGAGGGCCTTGTGGCGCGTCATTTTGTTGCTCCATTTGGTTCGGCGTTGGTCTGCTGTCTCCTCCATCGACAAATTTTTCGTTGTTGCTGTCCACAGGAAATCTTGTGCTGTCTGGATCCATCTTAGCGTTGATGAGTGATTTCGCCTGTTCTGCCGTCGTGCTGTCTACGTCACTTTGTGGAATTGTTGACTTTTCATCATGAATTTGGTCTTCTTTGCTTTCCGCATTTGTTCGGTTTGGAGTTTTAATCATTTCTTCGAGTTCAGTTGATTTTTCTGTCGTATCAGCGTTGGTGCTTTGTTTTTCTAACCGTTTAGGTTTCACGGAACAACTCGTTAGCTGAACACGGTTCATAGTATCAATACGGCGCCGAGCGCTTGCAGCGACTTTAGGCTTTCCTTGATCACTGGCCCATTTTGGGCTTTCCGGAGCCAACAGTACCAGCAGCACCGGAACCGGAACCGTAATAAGCGCTGAAATTTGAGCTCCAGTCCGCCAGTAGCGAACAACATAGTTTATGCCGACAAATATAGCAGTAACCACAGGATAACTGACGAATGTATGCATAAACATGCGTAATTCTGGCTTTATTATTTCAACTGTGTAAGTATACGACAAAATAACATCACCACCAGTAAATATTCCGGTCAGAAAACGAAGTGCAGTCAAAACAGCTGGTGAGCGTGAGAATGTCGACCCAATTGAGAATGCCATTTCTGCAGCGAGTACAGCAGCTAATACTCGACGTCTTCCAAGTAAATCACTGACGTATCCAATAATGGTTGACCCGATAAGTACTCCAGCAAACTGGACACTCGATACAGCAGCTGCAATGTAAGCTGAATCACAAATTAGCCGAAATTCTTGCTTCGCCCCACGAAACGGTGCGTCAAACTCAACTCTGGTGCCTTCAGGGCTTGGACCGGTCCCGCTGCCCCCTTCGCGTGCAATTAGCTCAGTACAATTGTAGTAAACATCGCAGTCTTGGCTAAATTCAACTGGCACTCCTCCTGCCCCTCCACCTCGTCCATTGATTTCTGACCAATTACCGCTGATACACGCCCAAGATGGGTTAATATTCGCATAAACAGGAAATAAAAATACAGAATTACGCAAAAACATCGACAAAAAATAAATCAAATACATTGTGAACGCTTCGTTACAGGTTATTTTGAGTTCGCTCAACTGAGACCATAACTGCGATAGAATAGACATTTTTTTTGCTATATTTTGAATACTGTACAGATAAACGAACGAAATTCCGTCTGAAATTAAAAATACCATCTAATGTAAACGCAAAAATCTTCATTTTTTTCTACGTTTACGGTACTGTCGCTTAATACTGGTGGGCAACAAAAGCTTTGTTTCAGACATCGTTGGCCATCATCGATGGACAAAATTCCGTACGTTTACGCGACCCGCCTAAACCATTGCCGGTATAAGAAAGACAGTAAGTTGTGAATATTTTAACTGGGTTTCCGAAACCGTACTTAACTATAAACAAGACTGGATGATGTCCACCTTGCAGAAGAGTGTGCAACTACTTGGGCTGTGCATCGTACTAAATGTACCAGAACGCGCTGCATTTTGATCCCATCAATCAGGGGGGGGGTTTAAGCAAGAGATTAACAATAAAGTATGCTTCAGTACACCTACCCCCTCTCATTTAAGGGGGGCAACTATGTTGTTTAATCACACTTGCGTGTATGACTATATTAACACAATAATTTTACTACGATATAAAACTGAATACAGACCCCCTAAACAAGGCGGTAGGCCAAAAAATGCAACGTGTTCCGGGTACTTTCTTTAATACCACAGAATGTACCCAGTTGCACACTCTTGTTATAAAGACGGATCATCCACTCTTGCTATAACTAAGTATTTGCTATGCAATTACTTAAACAACTAACTTAATATTATTTATGAAAGCGTTCTTAAGTTATCGAAATACCTAAAGTCAGTGACATAAACTGTTTCCAATTAGGACTTATAGTTTTATGTAAACCTTCTCATCAAAAGGAAATCTATGTGTTTCGTTGGTATGGCACTGATTCAGAATTAGCAATTCTTGGGTTTTGTCCAAAACGTTTAGCTATTTACTTAAGTCAGTGACTTGACTATACATTAGCAAACAGCACTTAACTGTATACTTAAGGTAGATTTTAGAAACCCAGCCATTGTCTCCAAATTGATCAGACATTTTTTCACAAAGTCTTGGCTTTACTGGTACACAACGTTATTTTTTAAAAAGTCAAAAAAATATCTTCAGTAATGTCATATGTATTTGTCCGTTAAAATGTTTCGCAAAGACATTACGAACAGTAGTAAAAGCGTATTCCTAAGGCTAAGTGTAAGCTTAAGCCTAAGTCTAAGGAAAAATGTTACTATATAGCTTACGCTGACTCTATTACATCCAAGCAGGAAAACGTTCCGGCCCTGTTCTATAACATGGACCAATATTACGAACGCGTTCAACACAGATATAACTACTGTCGGTGAGTAAATGGTCATTATCAAGTTTTAAGAATTTAAAATTGTCATGCGCTACTCTTTTGAATTGCATATAATGAAACTAAAAATTAAATGGGTAAAAAACAGGTTTAAACTAAAAAATACAATATTTTGTAAATACCGTAGCCAGTTAAGCCTTGAATTATTAAAAGCATATACTTCAAAACTGTTAAGGCTGTTGTGCACTGTGACAGCAAATATTGGATCTTGATTTGTTAAGATATGTCAGAAGTTACGAGGAAAATGAAATTATTATTATTATTGCTATTATTATTATTATTTTTATTATTATTGTTATTATTATTATTATCATTATTATTATTATTATTATTATTATTACTATTATTATTCAAAATGGGTTTATATGGGGTTTTACTGGACATATTTTCGCAGCTAAGTCACCGAAGTTTTGAAATTAGATATTACTTGCTGGATTTACAACGCCACCGTGATACATTTCATCATTCGATCCGGAGTTGGATTGCCATTCACTTATGTCGTATTATTTTCGCTACTGGAACTGGATCTATAGCTGTTGTGTCGCGCTCTGTGGAAGTAAAGTTTGTAAGCGAAATTTCATTCTTAAAATACTAAGCATTCGTTTTGTTTTTTCAACGTATAGTGTCAGCGAGAAAATTAATAGCTTCCAAAGCAAATGTAATTTGAAACACTTTTAGACCGTATTTCTGCAGAAAATGGCCAAAATGTTGCCTGTTAACTTTGTATTTTTAACAATTATAACGTTTACTGTTACAATTAAACGATGTTTTAAATTAACCATGATATTGTAAAACATAAAGGTATTCGTTTTTTGGCCATTAATTGCAAGCCAGAACGGGAAAGAACAGAAAATTTCAGCTGTTTAATACTTCATAACCAAGGTAAAACGATGTACAATTCTTGCACACCAGTCAAATGAAGTCTATTGTATTAAATACATTGCTGTACTGTAATGCTAATTATTTATGAGACTGAATATACAAGGATAAAGGATTGTGGAATATGAACGCAAAGAAATCGGCAGGTTTCAATCAAAATTGGCCGGCGTTAACGTTTTCTCAAAAAATGTAACATTCTGCAAATGATTGAGTATAATACATGTTTAAATTGCAGAACATCAACTCGTCAGGAATTAATACTTTAGCTCTTAATAATATTCAGGGGCGGTGCTATGAAGAACCTAAGGGTGGGCGCATGCCCAGTTTTCTTGGCTCTTTTTGGTTATCACCCCTGCAAGCGTCTGCCCAGAGATGGTTGGATTTTGAAAATTTTTTGCATGTTTCAGCTTCTCATGATATCCTCCCTTGGTCATTCCACGCCCAAATTTGAATTTATGAAAAATTTGATCTCTTAATGCTCAAGGGTCTCCTTGTAACCCAAAAAGATTTCTGCCAAAAAGTTAAACAAATTATACACCGTTCGATGCAGCTTGTAATGCTCAGTCCAACTGCTAAATCTTAACGTTAGCTTAACGAGTTATGGTCAAATAACTGATTTATGCACGCTGCCAGCGATTTTTGACGGCTCCAAACCAGTTATTTGACGATAACTTGTTAACCAGATGTTTGAAAATTTAACGCAATTCGACTCAGCTCTGCAGGCTTGATTGGTGTCTAATTTGTCTAAGTCAAACAAATGAGCTTTTACAAGATAAGCTTAACATTGTCTAACAGCATTAAACTAATTTACTGGATTAACAAAAATAACAGGTAGGTTTACACTTAAACTCGTTTAAAACATTACATATAAGTTTAAGGTAAACTTAATGGATTCTTAGATAAAATTAAAAATATGTTTGTCTAAGTTAAACGTACAATTCTAGTTCAGTTAGTTCGTCCAGCCGTTAAGTTTTACTTAAACTAATATTCATGTTTAATTAAGCTATAATTTAAATTCAAATTTTGAGCGCGTAGCACATTGAAGCAGACCACAATTGGTCCTCAGATAAAAAAATTAAGTTCAGTGTTTCGGTGTTAACGTTTCTGTTGAATCGTTGGCATTCAAAACCATTGTTGCACGCTTATAAAAACATCTTACTAAAAATGCAAAAGTAGGAAAAACTTACAAGTTCCAGTACAATCTCTGGACGCAATATTTAATACCTACTGAACACAGCAAAAAACAGTATAAAATGATAGTGCTGCTATTCAGCTATTATTTGTTTTATAGCAAATCTGTTGCAGTACTTATTAGTTTTTTATCATTATCTTGTCATAAAAATTACAACAAAATATCTCAAAATGCAAGAGCAGTAAAGTTTTCGCGTAAATACGCAAACATATTAAATTTTATCAACCGCATTTTACAACGGTACGTCGAAACGTTGACAAGCGACAGCATTACGCCGAGGTTTAGGTATCGTGTCAAAAACGCTATTTTAAATGGTTTTTATGATTCAACAGCGTAACATTTTTGAAAACGCCCATTTTAAACGGAGAAACTTTGAAACCAATCGTCCATGAGCAACCAAAACGTTAAGTATAACACTAGCGTTTGTCAAAACGCCACATTTGCATCTTATACCATTTGAAACACTTGCCGCGATTTTCTCACACAAGTTATAAAGTCAATAATATTTTGATGCTATTTGCTAACCAGGGACGCGAGAATGATTTGTTGAAAATGTGGCATTTACCGGCGTTACAGTAGCATAAGTATATTCCTACGCCTAGCCTTAAGCCTCAGTGTAAATATGAGTTTATCATTAAGCCTAAGTCTGAAAACCTATTAATCTTGAGCAAAACATTGTTCTAAAGCTATCAATTAGTTAAATCTCAAATCAATGTTAGGTATAAAGAAACAAGAAGGTACAGAGTTTATCATTGTGCGAATTTTGTTAATCTACATCAATTCAACACTTCAACGCAAAGTTATTAAACATACCAGAAAAAATTTTCTCAGTGCCGAGTGCATCGTGTAACGGAATTGCAGTCAACTCTCATGTGCTATGCAACCTGTGTAAGGTAGCCTGCCTAAAGCAATCTTTGTTTTGGTTATTTTGTTCACTAGAAAGTTTATGCCTTTTACTCTTCATTTACAATTTGTAGTTTGTATTTAACTAGTCTGCCAGCTTTGCGCAATGCTCAAAAGTAGCGAAAGCACAAAAATTTCCTTGCAAATTTTCCTTTCATAGAACAATCACGTGTATTTCCTAATAAATTATTGTAAACAAAGTAATGCTGGAAAGTTGCCCGAAATACGTATGTGGGAGTGTTCCAGCTTTAATATATAGATATGGTGTAAAACATGGGAAAATTATTTGTATATAGCAGTCAATAATGACTACAGAAATAATGCTTGTACCAGCACGCGTTGTGTTTTTTATTGATTGACCAAACTCATTTTGAGAAGAATTCACCATGCAATTTCACCTTGGTTCTGGGTGTGAGCACAGAGTACAATGTATCCATAAAAGACGTGAGAGTCCCATTAGGCTCTGGGGATAGGTACCTTGGTTTAAAATGTCGTGCTTGCTTCGCATGTTTCTAACGGACAATGCACTGTGTGGTTACATTATCTTTTTAAGATCAGAAACAAAAATCATTAGCAGGTTAGTTAGTTTGCTAAAACAACAAAACGGGCCCGTATCCTGAAAGGAACCGGCGAGGCGCAGCCCTATTGCAAGAAATTTGGCCCTTCAGAATATTAGCAACCTTGCTTGTAAGTCACGTAAAAACCCTTGTATTCCCCTCCTGAAAAATGTTTATTCCCATAGCAAGGCGTCCTGCCTACGTGCCTCAAATAATTTTCAGACTTTAATTGTTGCATGAATGCTCAGCGCAGCGTATATCATCAACATTGCAACGAAAACCTAATATTTCCTATAAATCTGGTAAAAATTATACAGATGCGGTACAGTTTGTGTTTGAGCTAAACTAAAGCGCCAAATCAAGTCTACGCTTGTTTGTTTATGATAGTACGATGCAAGATAGCAGAAGTGCGAAAATTAATGCGAGCAATAAATAAAATACACAACGGTTCAACAGCAAACTTAAAGGAATAAGATTATTAAATGCCATATAATGACCATGTCGCGTAATAGGATCGAACTTTGATGCTGAACCACTGTTTGTTAAATCTTCTGAACTGACAAATCCAGTCTGCAAACAAATTTTATGCAATTTTGTGTACCATAAGAACAAGAGTTGTAGCACGGCTTTGCGTTATTTCGAAATATGAACGCACGAGACCGCGATGCGTTAAATGTTCGGCCCGAAAGCATCGCTGTCTTGTTATGCAAGCGGAATGAAAAATTAGTGCACGCATAAGTGTGCAATGAGGGTGACGGGGCGAGATTCAAACGAATCTGCTACGCGATTTCTTGACGCGCAACACGACAGCGTTGCCGAAGTGTACCATACACTTAAAACGGCTCTTGGCAGCGATCATTTGTGGATTGGAGGGGCAATGGGCGTTCAGCAACTACCTTGTATCATGGTTCCTAAACAAAGTATGCAGTTTTCGGGAACAGCATCAAACACAAGTTCCTACCTGAAAAAGTTTTCATGTGGTTCGTTAAGCGTCTACAAGTGTGAAGAGTATAATTTTTGTTAAGCTAAGTTGAGCTAATCCTGCCCGTGTGTAATATTTTATTGTTCTTGTTCACCAAATAGATTTCTGCCGATATGAACATAGCCGTTCCTACAGAATTCGGGAAGAATGTGTCAATGTTCTGAGGTTAAAAATCGTAAGGTAGAAATCTTACCATTTTATTACAAAAAGTTTTGTGTCAGAATGGAGGGGATCGTACGTCCCCTACTTGATTAGCTAGTGATTATAAGCAACATGTAGTGTGTAGGCTTTATGTTTAATTCAATACATGGACACTACACTGCATTTTATCGCGTCTTTATAATATGGTAGTGCAATTGATATTGTAGTGATTCGTGATTATATGTTATGACTTATGAGCTACTTTTTATATTTGGTTTTTTTACGCTTTGTTGGTGGCCGGCTGCGTTGACGAAAAATTTCAAAATTTAAGCTTTTATAAGACGATTTTATAAGGAGAACCTCATGGTAAAATGGGTGTCCCTCCTTATCTTTATTTCAAACCTTGGTTTTGCCACACATACTTGATTCAGTGACTCGCAAGCTTTCTAGTACCATGTGCCACCAACTCTGTTAAACCAGAGCAGATTGAATACTTGTTAACATCAATTCATTTTAAACAATTATTAATACGAATTTGACGGCAGAATAGTAGCGAAGCTCGTGTTTGAGATAACTTTTTGTTCCCTCTGTCAGTGCCTCAGCAGGCTAAGGTGGTGCCCCCCAAAATTCCCAGGTAGGGCATCGGTGACGATCAAAATAGTTTTCAAATTTTTTGTTTAAAATCTTGTTCGGGTGGGGCCCTCTTTGGGGTACACCCCCAAACAGAGGGTATAGCGGGTGACTGCTTTCCGGCCCTGTCCTCTATAAATATTTCTGTCGTCTCTTGTCACAATACCAGTTTGTATGCATGTTGGGAACTGTCACACTTATAATGGTGTATCTTTCTCATTCAGTGAGTCTATGCCAAGAACGTACAGTACAAAAAATGGTGAGTCAAATTGACTCTCTGAAATAGGCTTTTCCTACTACACAAACTGAGTCAAATTCCACTCCGCCAGAGTCAAATTTGACTCGCTAAACGATTCCGCGAATCGAATTTGACTCTGGCGAGTCGAATTTTGACTCAGTTTGTGTAATCAGGAAAAGCCTATTTCGGAGAGAGTCGATTTGACTCACCATTTTATGCAGTTTAATATATGTTAAGGAATACCACCTACAACTTTTACTTCGTTCTACAGCAGGCGTCCAAAAGTACACACATTAAGCTTTATGTTGCAGGAATACTTGTAGACATCACTCTTCTATGTTTCTTTCCGGTAAATTCTATGGACAGTTCTTCGTTAAATATGGTTCAGTCCGGTAACCATATGTTGCTATTTTTTCGGGTTTAATGATACTGCCTAATATTCGCTTACATATGAACAAGCGTACCGTTTTCGTGATAAATTTAGCTTTAAAATTGAAAGTTCAACAAAATTACTAAAAAAATATCACTACCGACTTTGCTGTTTCAAGCTAAACGTTTTTTTGCACAAATTAATGTTAATTTGTCTTTTCGCAACACTAAAAGCTGAATAGTATTCAGCATAGAAGTGTTAGTTTTTATGTTGAATATTAAACCTAGTGAGTTTATAACCAAAGTGGAAACGGATATTAAAAATAAAGGAAACAGATAGTGAACACAATAACGGTAGCGGAAAACGGATATTGAAGTATAAAGTTTCAAAGATGTTTATTATTCTGCCTACAGAATTGAGGCGTACAAATATTCTGCGGGCTTTTGTAAAATTTTAAAGAAAATATGGCGGATGTAATGAAATTCTATAGTTTTTGCTGAATTTCGTAATCTATATTGCATTTCACATTTGAAGCATTTCTGTAATGAAAAATTCCGAGATATATACGTCGGTTTGTAACTAATTTTGAGCGTAAAACTAACCAAATTTCCGCTATTTCTATGTCGAGGACTAAAACAAACACCGATTTTTACCGGAAACGGTTACACCCTGGTTGTCACATAGTGCGACAGACATTCATAGCTTCCAACAGACATTTTAATCGGACCAATTTTGATGGGATGAGATCATTTTTTGCGGATTTTACAAGTAGTATTAATTGTTAAACACTGCTCATTTTGTATAATTTTGTGTGCACTGTTTCCGCTACGCTGCTCATACTCTACTGTATGTGACTCGTTTTTGTATCAATTTAATTACTATACCGAAGAGCAATTTATCCGTAGCCCAGTGCAAACTGACTTAATGTTGCTTCAAAAACACTTGACAGAAATTAGAAAAGAGCTGAATTCCATTAAACAAGGTAAGAATGTTTATATATAATTGATCGCCTAATTGCTATTTTGAGTTTAATTTATTTGTTAAATAGTTTTCAGTGGCCACCGTCTCAAATTTGTTACACGTTTGTACTTTCAGTGTAATGATCTTTATCACAACTACGGAACATAAGCTGAGATCATTTGAAAAAGTTGTAACAGGTGATTGTTAACTTCACAAAATTTCATACTTGTAGTGATAGGTCTTGCATTTGAATACCGCTGTGTGCAGGATGCAACCGTAGGTGAAAACAAAAATTTTGCATACAAATTTTGTTGAAAACAATTTACAACTCAACTCCGAGTGAGTTTAATCTTTACTGTTATTAACTCTTGCTATTTGAGCTAATTAAATCATCAACATTTTAAGATTTTTAGTATTTGTTATATTCAATGTTTTCTTTATTGAAATGAGTGGACCATGTTGTGTTTGCCATTGCCGTAATATATGTGTTTTAATATTTATATTCTTGAAATATTTTAGAGCAAAATTTAATTCGAGCATGTTACGAATTCGATCCGATATTATTTGTAATTAAAGAAAACGCAAAAGATAGAAAGACAAAACTAATTCTAAGACGTAAGTTGTTTCATTGCTGGTTCAAACTAAAAGTTATACAGACATCTTACTTGATATAATAGGTAACCATGTATTTATCATCAGCGTAACAAATAAGTAATTTATTTAGTATTATTGCTTGTATCCGTTGCCCTATTCCTTATTAACGTATATATAACATGGCACATTTCTTGCATTTATTTATTCCTACTTGAAAAAGCCGACTTTTACATCCGTACTTGACCCGATTCACTTGTTTAGAAACCTATTACCAACTGGTGATTAGTGCTACACATATTTGGAAATACAGACGCTTATTTTAGATACTTCTTTCAGATTTGATACTGCATACAATATACATTATTGCTGTGCTATATTTATGCACTCAGACACGTGATAAACATTCATTCAAACTCAACGCTGCAATACGATATAATCTTTTGAAGTCAACCGAAGTTTATACTGGTCGCACGTCTTTGTTGCATCAGGTATTTTAAAATGGGTGTTTTCTTAGTATTATTTTTTTTACACTAAACGGAAAATTTTTCCTTTAAAACACCTAACTTAATTTGTGCATTTAGGACCGGCGTTATAGCGTACTCTCTAAATTGATCTCGCGACCTGTAAAAACTTCAATTAGTTCATTCAAATAATTTCGAAGCGAAAAATGAGCTGTGTTAAGAAAGCGTGCGGGTTGTCGAGTCGTTATCAGTATTAAGATAATATACATCTTGTGTGCAAGAATCTCTTTTATCGTAATTGCTTTGAGCAGAAAGAATCAAAATTGTTGGGACGGGGCGTTGAAGCAAGCTTTGGATTTAGAGCCCACATTTTTAAATTTGCGTGGTGCCTATTACCAGTTAAATAGATTTTCAAACTAGCATACTGAGGCGGCTACTGTAGTGAACCCAATATGAGGGGAGTAATAAGACGGGGGTCCCCTACAAATGACGGCGCCGATGCAGTCTACAATTATGACCCTTAGAACTATAGTGTATTTGTTTAATATCGCCACACCAATTTTGAGGCTCTGAGTCTGTTTCCTATGGGTAGTACCATACACCGTCGTAATATTCACGTTTCAGGTCGAAAATGAATTCGATATTTTACCATGGGTGCAAAATTATTTGATTGACGCACTATTTGTTGAAGATATAGACAAATTTAACGTGTCTAATTCGTATATATCAGATTTGACCAATGTTCGCGTTGGGCCGATTAGATTACGACAACGCAGAACTAAATGGAGTAAATAAAAGCTTTTAAACTCGTTTGTTAGTTGACTAAAATCGTTGTATGCGCCTTCCAAAAATTATTAGCCCACCACCTCCTGTCGTATTGCGCTGGCTATGCGTCTAAAATTTGGTTTATTGTAAAAAATATATCTATACTCCCAAAAATTATTAGCCCACCACCTCCTGTCGTATTGCGCTGGCTATGCGTGTAAAATTTGGTTTATTGTAAAAAATATATCTATACTCCCAAAAATTATTAGCCCACCACCTCCTGTCGTATTGCGCTGGCTATGCGTCTAAAATTTGGTTTATTGTAAAAAATATATCTATACTCCCAAAAATTATTAGCCCACCACCTCCTGTCGTATTGCGCTGGCTATGCGTCTAAAATTTGGTTTATTGTAAAAAATATATCTATACTCCCAAAAATTATTAGCCCACCACCTCCTGTCGTATTGCGCTGGCTATGCGTGTAAAATTTGGTTTATTGTAAAAAAATATATCTATAATCTAGAGCGGTATTGTGAGCAGTTTGTACAAATAGTCATACAAAACATAAGTGCAGGTAAAAAATTACGATAAGAAGAATCTCCCAGCTATTTAACTCTTTATAGAGCTCTGCTAATTTACTCCCAAATTGACAATGTACATTGCTCTTGTCAGAGGAAATAAAATAAGCAATAGAAATCGTATTATTTTAGAAACCGATTGTTTTCTGAACATCACTCGATGTCGATCTGAAGACGATGAAACTTCATATACTGATCGATGGCGAAAACCTTTATTCGTTGACGTGTCGGGCATGGAAACAATTTGGAGTTTTCAGGTTTGTGATTTTTTAAATTTAGAAGACGTTACTCATTTGAATCTTTTCTTTATCCTGCCCCCCAGCCGGCGTTTGCCGAGGCCCACTTTCGGACCCAAAAATTTTTTGTGAAAAAGTTAAACAAATTGTAAATCATTGGACGCTGCTTGCAGTGCTGAGTTAAATGGTGCTACGTTTTTCGCATCGCAATCAGACGTCTGGCTAAACAGTTATGGTCAAATAACTGATTTGGCGCGTTGTCGATTTGGGACTGCGCAAAGTCATTTATTTGGCCATAACTCGTTAGCCAGTCATCTAATTGCAAGAAACTTACCACCATACGACTCAGCTCCACAACTTGCGTTGAATGATTTATAATTTGACTTTTTGACAAAAAATTTTTGGTCCCAAGGGGGACTTAGGGGCCTTAAAAATAGATTATTTCAAAAGTTCAAATTTGGCTGTGGAATGATCAGGGGAGGTCATGAGAAGCTCAAATATGCAAATAATTTCATAATCTAACCAATTTCGGCAAACTCCGGCTGAATTAAGGATAACTGAAACGACCCATTCATTTGTTGCATATGCTTCCGCTGGTGGGCATTGTTGGGCCGTACCCCGTGAGATTCCACAGGTTCTCATTTCAGGTCGGCTGGACAATATATACTGTTGACAGGGCCGTAACCAGAACAAATTGCTAGGCGGCTAAACACTATTCAGGAGCTGAATAAAAAGGTTTTAGAGGACTTACAAACAGAATTGAAAATCTTTTAAAAGGGGCTCAAATTGTTCCAGGGGAGCTAAGCTTCCCCGGACCTGCTCTGGCTACGGATCCTTCTCCAGTTATTCATGCCTCTATTTGAGTTTCTCGATTTCTGTTATTGGAATGAGGTTTAAGATGTACAATAATTAATAACCGCTGTATTCATTCCATTTTTTTAAAAAATCAAGCCAAAACTAGTAAAATTGTAAAAATATATTTTAGTAAATCGTGTTAGTCGTGGTAGCCTCGCTGGTGGTAACCTGGGTTTTTAGACGTCTCTCACGCTTAAGGTTAAGGTCGTCTTTAGTGCAAACGTTGAAGAATATGTCAGCGTTTCCCCAAACGTACTGTCAACTGTCAAGCCCGAGCCAAAAGCCTAAGATTTGTGGGCAAAAATATGACCTACCAAAAGCCGAGATCACACCTGAACACAGTGAAAAACTGGATTGCTGGAAGGTATTGAATCAATATTAATATGTATAGTAATGATCTATTGATATGTGATTTGCTCTATTTTAGAATGCGCTAAAGTTAAAAAGTTTACCGTTTATTGGAAAACTTGCGGTATACGGCGGAGGCGGATATGTGTGCTATTTGGCCGAATACAAGTCACAAGTAGGTACTTAAATCCACGCAGCAGTAAATGCCACGAAACCTTCGGTAATTTTGATAATGTTGAAGTATCCGAAGAGCATACTGCGTCATTGAACCTTCATTAACATTTGGCAATTTTTTCTTAAGACACTAAATTGTTTTCGCTGTGCTGACTCTCAAAATAAGCCAAATTTTGTTTTTATCATTGAAACAGTTTTCAAAATGTGACAAGATCACCTGTTTTCAGTGGCATGACAACGATTTTGATTCGGCAAAGTGCGAGGCACTTCGACAGTGTGCAAAACTACCGTTAATTGCATCATTTTGTGTAATTTCGATGGGAAAATTTTTTGAATATACTATTTTGCTTCGGACCCGTAGCCAAGGGGAGGCTAAACGGGCTCAGCACCTCTTGGAAAATTTTTGCCCCGCCTAGAAAATTTTCAACCTTGCTTCTAAAAGTCAACAAAACCCTTGTATCTATGCCCCTTTTGAAAATATTATAGCCCCTCTAAGGTCAGCTGGCTACGGCCTTTTTAACGGTGGCGCAGCTAATGTTTCCAATCTTTGCAATTTGAGGCATATAAAATTAAATTCTGCAATTACAAGCATTTGTTTAATTTGTATGATTTCCTTAAACACTTATCTTAATATTTAACTTTTTTCAATTGACACTTGAATACAATTCTACACCTAAGCATTTGTTTATAATTTTACGGTTGAATGAAAAAATAAATTATCTGAATAAACAAATTTTTCCTAATTTCAGGCACTTAATCAAATTCGTCAATTACAAAATGTCGCATGGGTCGATGGACGAACAACGGCGTTTTTCGCTGAATTCACTGTTTTTAATCCGCTTAAAAATTTATTCGCGTCTGTCATTATTTGCGCTGAAGTAGCCAAAACTGGACAAGTTATCGCTATGGATGATGTCAAGGTAAACGACAAGGTGCAAGATATGTGACTGCGCAGAGTAGCAGCATACAACAGGAACGATAGCTGAGATATATCAAATCGTAAAATTTCTATTGAGACAAAAAACCACTTTTAACATGGTTCAATATAACCTTCTAGATCTAGTGGTCAAAAATTTTTTTATGAGATTACGCGCACCCCAAGTAAACTACTGGTTACGGCCACGGCACAGGCTTGTGTAAAAATCTCCGCATTCGCGCTTACAGGGTGTTAGCGCATAAATGTTCGTTTAAACGCATGCAGCGCTCGTATTTCAAACTGCATAATAGAAAAGATTGCTTGTTACTAACCGATTCTACCTTAACTAATTTCTGAAATATATAGCAACACAAATTTCAGATTAAATTGGCTTACTGATTCTCATAGTATTTAAATCGCCCAAAATTTTATCAGAATATACGTTGAATGTAACGTTGAAAGTGATTACTATAGCCAAGAGTGTATAATGAAAAGAGTGTGCAACTCTTGAGATCCCGTATAATAGAAAATGTTCCACCGGGCGTTGGGTTTTTGGCCAACCCTCTTATTCAGAGGGGGGTCGCGATCATATGATTACCCTTAAACTCTAAGGGGAGCATGTTTGACGCCGCATTACATAACGTGCCACGATTCGCACCGGTTGTACCCCCTCTAATAGAAGGGGGTAGGGCCAAAATGCAACGCATGCCGACTACATTCTATTCTACACAGAATGTGCCGAGTTGCACACTCTTGTTAAATAGATATTATTCACTCTTGCTATAACTTAGCTACATATTACTTGATGTGTATATCACTAATCATCAATTAGTAGTAGCTCATTCAACTATGGAAATAGTTGCGAGCCTCTGACTATTATGTGAATATTCTGATCCGCTCCTTCCGTAATTATCGTGTTAATGACGCTATGCATTGACCAGAGATGCTTATACATTTTGTTGCGAAATTTTACTGTTACAAAGGCAGTTTTTAGCAATTTTTTAATATAGTTTAAGATTCACATATTGCACCGAAGGCGCAAATTTTTTAAATTTGTGCTGGAAATTCGTCTTATTTTTTGCTTATTTCGCTAGAAGCACATTGCGAGCTTCTAAGAAAACGATTTGCATCGCAAAACATTCAGCACAGCCGGGCCAGTGACGCAGTACATCAGTCGTTACATTGATCTGCATTTTAGGTGTTTCGACTAATCGACATGGTGAATCTAAAAGATACCGTTGCCAGTTTGATTGCTGTCTCAGTTTATTTTATTTACGAGTTGATCAAAATTGGCCAATTTTGTGTACTTTTTAATCGGGTAAGTTTTTTTCAACCAAGCATTGCTTTTAAGAAAAAGAAATCTTGTTATTGTGTCACAAAATTAGTGTGATCCGCCGCCGCCCTAAGACCAGCTATTATAATTAGTGTTGTGAATAAAAAATTGAGGGAATGCAACCTAGAAAAACATAAATTAAAGGATATGCATACACAGTTGGCTAATACAATTTTTGCAGTGCCTGGAAACCACAGCGTGGTTAGTAAGTGCGCCAAATGCTGCAGGTGTAGTATGGTATTTTTACTGCTATACCATTTCTGTTTCACAGTAAAAATACGTATGGTGTTTCTGTTCCATGGTAAAATATTATATGATAGTTTACCTATGGAATAAAGAACCATATGATAGATTTACTAGGGAAATAGAAATACCGTACGATATATTTACTTACGGGTAAATTTTCAGCGGAGCCAGAATACTACACACCAATAGATATAAAGCAGCAGTTTCCCCTCCAGAAGGCTTAACAGAAATCCGTTAATCACATGGCAAAACTATTAATCACGTTATGTAAACCAAATGGTATACCTCACCTGATGTTAATCAACCCAGATGAAACCCATTAATGAAATAAATCACCTGGTAAACACATTAGCCTAGCCCATTAGATCAATTAACAACAGCCGGCCTAACCCCTCCTATTAATCATTTCTAATACCAGTTACTTGTTTACCGACCAGCTGTTTACCAGCTGTTCTCTGGAATGTGAAGTCAGCTGTAAGACGTGGAACGCGAAGATAAGTGTTTACCATAAAAACGGGGTATCTACAGTAAAGCAAATCCCATTAATCAAAGTGAGTTGTTAATCTGGAATGCATGCCATAAAACACGAGTGATTACAGTAAGATAAAACCATTCTGTCAATATCCAGGCAACATTACACTGTAAACAAGCAGGCGCACTGCAAACCGAGCATTCTGCCACCAAACAAGTTCCAAACATTCACACCACAAAGCAAACAATTAGACAAGCAATCACACATTTTGCACGTATAGTTAAATTAGTATATACATATTAACTTTTTACATTTGCAAGTCAACTTTGATGTGCTGAAGTTTAAAGCAGGTATACTAATTCGTGGACGATCGTGACGTCGTCATTGCTTTCTTCGTAGATAATCGCAACGTCGTCATTTATTTCATTTATAAAGCGTTGCAAATTACTTTTACCAGTTGTGGACTTGGTGTGTTCAGACTGAAGTGTTCACAACTATTTATATTCATAATTAAATCATCTATTTTACCTCGGCAGATGCTGCATTTTGGGTATTGCTCTTGCAGTTGAGGCTGTTCTCCTTTCTCGTAGTCTTCTTAACTGATCCATCAAACCAGAAGGTAACGCAACAGATTTCAAACATATATGTCGTAGACCAATCTGCTATTCAGGCTAATTAGGTCATTAAATAATCTTTGCGTTTTTGTGATCGGTTACCAGGTTTACCTACAAAATAGCTACACTACAAACAAAATTTTTTCACATCGACAGAAATAAGCATCGTCCACAATTAATAAGACGGTGCTGTCTTAAAGTCATTTTCAATCCCGGAAAATTGTAAATATTTATAAAAGGATATTTTAATATTATGGAAGTGATAATTTTTCTTTCACTATAAAATTTGAGCGATGAAGCAATTCAGTATAGACTAATTCATCAATTCCAATACACAATTCAAAACAAACAATGGGACGTCTGGAATTGATTTCACACAGTGCATGTTTATTTAGAAATTGACCTCATCAAACTTATACACGGATTACTTAATGTTTTGATTCAATATTAAACTAAAACAATCAAGTATATAATTGTTGAATCACGATAATTAGTGAACAGTGTGGAACTGCACTGAAAATAAAATTTTAAATTCTTTTCAATGTAAAAGTTAATATCAGACTGACACTCCACGTTCAAGCGAATACCTGTCTTTGATTAATGGGTTCACCTTACTATAGACATCCCGTTTTATGGTAAACACCCGACTTCACATCCCAGAGAACAATAGTACAACAACTGGCCAGCAAAGAATCAGCCGGTAAACAATTAGTTGGCAATTTAAATGATTCATGGGTGGGATTGGGGTGGCAGCTGTTAATTGACCTGACTAAGGGAACTGGCTAATGGGTGTACCACGTGGTTTTCACCAGGTGATTGATAGGTGTACCAGTAGGATTACATAATGCTGGGTTCACGTTATAACCGGGGCAGCTTTGGACATATTTTGTCCGTTTAAACTATTGGGCAAAATTCTGCTTATAGACCCCATATCATATTCAAGAATTTGTATTGTATTTGTCCTTTATTATCACGTGTATCCCACCTTTTGTTTTTCAATATCATATGATATTCGAGGTATTGTATGCGAATATCATATGATGTATTTTCAAATATTTGCATAGTTCAGGTAACATACCCAAATTGGACTGCTGAATATCATGATACTAAAATTTGAAATTTAAATTCTAAGCGATTTTATGTCGGAAACGAATTCGCAGGCGTTTATTCGGTATTTTGAAGCACATCTGTGGCGCTTTTGTTCCAGTTTCTTTTTATTTATCGTGACACAAAAATTACACTGTCCCGCTGAATATCTTATGATATTCGTTTATTACACTGTACCGCTGAATATCATATGATATTCAGCGGTACACTGTCCCGCTGAATATCTTATGATATTCGTTTATTACACTGTACCGCTGAATATCATATGACATTCGTTGTAATTTTGGAATATCATATCATATACGTATAAATTTCCCACAGTATCATGTGACATACCGAATCTTGTACATATTGAACTCATGTGAGCGGTGGTTTCTAAGCTAATGGCATATGGCATTCCAGTTTTGTCAGTTGACCCAATTTGAGAGCCCGAATTTTAACGTTGACGTCAAATCAAATTTGTGCAAACCGTGACCCGACTGCCCCTTAACGTGAATAGGCATAAAACGTCATTAATGGGTTTACCTGGTGATTAATGGATTTGTGTCCAGCTCTCCGGGAACGATGGTTACCCGCCATTTCGTATCTACTGACACCGACCATAATCATATTTGGGACATAACTTAATTCTCACCGTGGCTATGACATATATACGCGGAAAATTAAGTAATTGATAATTGCTTGTTTGATATTTTAGTATGGCCGAGAGTATTTCAGTACCTTTCAAAAGTTGCTTGATTTTTGTATGATCATGTTGCGTGCATTAGTCGCGGCAATGTATGGCATTAAAAAGTTCGTTGGACTACAAGCGTTGGAACAGCTTAGTTCGAAAGGTATGGCTCAGTTGCTTCGATTTTACATCGGTCAGCTCGTAAACGTTCGAAACTATCAAGGTTCCAGAATCACTTCGTGAGATAAGACGTATGCCTATGATTAAGTTTATTTGTTGATTAATTCATACAATCTCGTATATTTACAGCAATGCAACTGACTGGAGGCAAGTTGTACTTAGAGTATGTTAAACAAACGTTACTTGTATCAAATCCGTAGCTAGGACAGACGCTTTAGCTTCTAGATTTCACCAAATTTCTGAACCAAAAAGCTGCTTAATGAATATACAATACTGAACTTTTTTAAAATGGAATAATTCTCAATCAGGGCCCCAAACCTACTAATTTCAAATCTTGGCTACGACGCCGTTTTTATTGTTTTAAAATATAAAGCCGAGTCTCAATGTTTTTGTCACCGCCCTCGGACGATGACTCCTATTTTTGCTAGCAGCAATCTTCAAAGAAGTATGCGCTATAGATATATAAGAACGTGTTTTAACTTTGTTATGAAATTAAATCTACGCTAGAATGCCTCTCGAAGTCATGCGCTCGTTTTAAATGCTATATTCTGTCCGTAGAATTATTTTGACCTCGAACACTGCAGGTACTAATTTGAAGCCATTTTCATGGTAGGCTTTAGAGCTAAAATACTGGCAAGTTTCTGCCCTGCTGTTCAAATTATAAATGCGGCCAATTATCTTGCGTGTTAAATTGAATAAAGTACAAAAAAGTGGTGTATTTGCCTTTTTAACGGGCATTCGTGAAGCCATTTAGTTGCCCTGCTCCGGTAACTCAGCTCAACGGCACCTTGCTACTACATTTTTTAGCTTTGCTAACCAGATGTGGTCCTCCGAGAAAACATAATCCTTGCACAAACAAAATCCCTTCGCTTGCATAAAGCCAGGGCGACATTGCAAAGCGGAAAGCATCAGTACAATATATACAGGACAGATCACAGATCGTTGTATTTGTGAAAAGCTATTGTTTTTCTTTCGTAATATTGTACAAGTTCGTTTGGTAGAATATTTACATAAAAATCAAGTCATTTATTTATAATAAGATAATGTATTGTTACGAAAGGAAAGTAAGTCTGGCTAAAAATAAAATAAATATATTCGTAAATAGTATTTATTAAAGATTAAAAAGATGTTGAATCGTGCTTGCACCTAATATATGTTACACTGACTTGACTAGTTGTCAAATCTTTCTGAATTTAGTGCCTAAAAATTTAAGGCGAGTCAATTATGTTTATCTATCCAAACAACTGAAAGTCTGATTGCCCGCAGATTAAATAGTTTACCATCTTTGACTTGCGGTGACCCTATATTTGCGTATCCGGCAAATAAAACTTGTTCTCTCTAGACCAGTTTACTTGCATATACATCATAAATCTGCCGCTGAAATAATACTTAAATTAAGGTAATAGTTGAAAACAACTATATCGACATACAAAAAAATATACATTCTTATGCTGTTTTAATAGATCCTGAAAGTCTTCATTCAGTGAATTTATTAACGATTGCAACATGGGACGAATTGTTCGGAATTGGTCTTGGGCTTTTGATTTTCTTCGACATTCTCTCGCTGTGTTATCATTTTTTGTTTGATAAACGAATCTTTCTATGTATGGAAGTGTTGTCTGAAGTCGGAAAACAAAATCAAGCATTTATAGGTTAGTGAAACTTTTTAAAAGTACATTCATTTTGCAGACCTGCATACAATTTATTGAGTTCGATTAAAGTTTTATTGCATTTCACAAATAGCGTTTTCATTGATTCTAAATTAGCATTACTGTTACAGCAGCGAGTCACTTCAGGGTTTCTGCATTTTTACAAAAAATATTTTGAATAACGGTGTTTGAAATGCGAAAAATGTTTTAAATACTTAAGTTTTGATAATTAGATTTAAAATACGTATTTTATGGTATGAAAACGCTGGTTGGTTATATAGTTTAACTTGTTTTAACCCCTTCTCACATTCAGTTGCCTATAAGCAACTCAGCGCAGTGTATATACGTTAAATAATATATATTGCACCGTGTTTAACAATTGCAAGACGTATACATAGTACTAAATCACCACAAGACGTGAGAGCCCCCTCGGGCTCGAGCGTCAAGCTCCTATAGCTGAGTGGTGATGGTATACGCCTCCCACTCCAGTCACTGGAGTTCGAATCCTTGCATAAAAGTAGGTCTCAGGGAAAATAGAAAATATTCATGTGAGAAAAGGTTATTCATGTAAATACTTTACATTTTATCTCCCATTCAGAACTGAAAAACGCATAGTCGATGTTCGTTTCCACATTTAGCAATATTGGCTTTGAAGCAGGCCTGTAGCCAGTTCACCTTGCTAAAGGATACAAATTTTTCAGGAGGGGTATGCAAGGGTTTTCGATGTCTTATAAGTAAGGTTGAATTTTTGAGGAGAGGAAAATTATTTTATGGTGGATGCGCCCGTTCCTTTGCACCCTCTGGTTAGGAAACAGCTTAAAACTTAATAATGTGCTTGCAAGAAAATTTCAAAACTTTCATGTTGTTTTTTAATTTATGACAATATGGTTTTGAAAAATCCACAAATTTGATTTATCAAATCTCTATTAAATTTCTTCGGTAAAGTTTCAACTTTTAGCTAACAAAAATTTATGTCTACAGTGCTATTGAAAAATTTGTAGACAATTGATTTGTGCGATACATGCGGGAGCTGAGTATTCAATAAATTATTCTGCAATTAATATAGTTGTCATTGGCATTGTTATGTTTGCATTTGGATCGTGTGGCGTTCTTGCATTTGGCTCACATTTGGACGCTTATCACAATATGGCATCAGCAATTGAATCACTATTTAATTTTGCTCTCGGTAGTTTTGAGTACGAACAAATGGTGCAAGCAAATGGTGTACTTGGTCAGCCGTTTTTCCAATGTTACGCGTGGACAATGACAGTAAGGAATGCAAACAAAATATACACTTACATATTCGAAACAGCCTCCAGTCAAAAATTAATTCTGGTAATGAAGTGTAACTAACCCACGGTCAAACGTTACCATGGGTAGTGAGCACACGACCCTTGTGGTCCACAAACCATGAACCAGGTTAATACTTGATTTCATATTTGTTTCACACGTCAATTGTTTTTGCTGTAAATATGATTTGGAGCATATTTGGTCTTGTGACTTTCAAACTAGTGAATGATGAGGTCGAAATCCAGCACTTTTGTCGTCTTTGATTGGTTCTATTACTACATTTTAAAAAAATCTTGAAACAGATTTCTAATCAGCGACACCAGTTCAAGAGGAATTCATTGACTTGGCTTCATGAAGACTTGTAATAAGCACTACGTTCACAAGTCTACATGCATACGAATTAAAAATATATACATCAAATCATTATTTTACAAGTAATGAATCATGGGTCACAAGGGTCATCGTAAACTCAAGAAAATTTCCAACATATTCACAGACCATCCATTATCCATAGCCCAGTTCATAACTGCATTGAACTATCAGGGTAAGGGGAGTCTCTTCACGAACCTTCTGAAGCTGAAGAAGAAGAAAAAGCCTTTTCAACATTATTTAGAATAACCTTACTGTAGTGACCCGAATAAGAGGGGACTGATATTTATTTGCTTTCTCCAGAGAGTTCCCTCTCTGTTATTCGGTTACGTACTGTTGTTTATTTTAAGCCGTCCTCCGCCACCCTTCGTTACTGATATGCATCTGGTATTGCAACTATCCGTTGAATTAAACGTTTATTTGTCTTGTATCAAAAGCTTGAGCGATAATGCAAGATTATATTTACTAATGTTTTTTTTTCAAAACTTATGCTTTAAACATTCGAACTCAACTTTGTTTGGTTCAGGAGTCGTTTATGAACTACAATTAGGTATAATTGACATTTATGGACTCTAATCAGGGTTTAGGGACTCTATCCGCTTACAGACTTTTATTAGGAATACGGACTCCTATTGATTGGAACTCAAAATGGAGACCACATCTTATTCGTGTCACTACAGTATGCATTCAGGAACGCAACAAATTTTATTTTACAAGATTTTACCTTAAGTACAGAAATAAAATGCTGACTGCATTTTTGTTCAGTTTCGATGAAGGAATATATTTACAAAAATTTATTTTTAGTTTTGTAGGAAATTAGGCCCATGCATAGATAAGGGTCGTAACCGTAGTATAACCATATTTCTAAGGTGAAGCCTGAGCCGCAATATAAGGATAAGAATATAACTAAACCTGGAGGTAAACTTAAGCAAAGAGTGGAGCAAAAATTAGTCTAAAGTTTAACTTACTGTAATGCAGTCCCGCCGAAAAGGTGTACATGTCGCTTAATTCGCTAAAACAAAAATATTTCAAACACTTTTTACACTGCAAGAAATGGTGAGTCAAATTGACACTTTCCGAAATACGCTTTTCCGGACGACACAAACTGAGTCAAATTCGACGCCGGAGTCAAATTAGACTCACTGAACGATTCATCGACTCGAGTTTGACTCTGGCGGAGTCAAATTTTGACTCAGTTTGTGTAGTCCGGAAAAGCCTATTTAGGAGAGTCAATTTGACTCACCATTTCTTGCAATGTAGTTGAGCAGAATTCTACAGCCATACTCTCAACCAAACCATAGAAAATTAAAATTTATAATCATTTTTATTGTTTTCAGGTACTGGTTATGGGCGTATTTATTACAATTGTCAACGACAGTATCACAGCAATTAAGCAGCAATATCGTACAATGCAAGAACATATTAGCCTCAAACGCTACTTTGCCAATACTTATCATAGATATCGTCGAAATTGTTTGAAGTGTTGTACGAGTTGCAAAAAATGTTGCTGTTGCTGCAAACAAAACAGTTCCGAAATAGCACCTCAAGTTTTGTCACAAACCACCGTGAAATGTTTACAGCCAAACAAACTACGGCGTTAACTCTGATACAGAAGATGTACTCGTGCATAGAACAAGCTTCGACAACACAATCGTAGGCCTTAAGACCTGCGCTTAAGTCTGAGATTTTACTCGGACTTGTTTGTTTTATTTTCAATTTCGAATGTTGACAGGCGATTTAAAATCACCGCTAGAATATGGGAGCGCGATGGACGTGACCGAGAGGACTCTGATGTTTTATGCAGATTTTGTACTACACATATTAAGTGTATACGGGCAATAATTGCCATACTTTACGCTGCTCTTGTGCAACGCAGCCACTCCTGTATGACGGCTAAGAATTTCGCTGGATTGGAGGGAAAATCAAATGCATAATTTTGGCTGGGAAAAGTGGAAAATTCAGACGGTTGAATATTCATTAGTTTGGTAGGGGAAGATAGAATTGTAGGCGATGTTGGGCAACCAGTAAAAGTGGAAATGCTAACGTTTTTCTCTAGGTTTGGTAGGGAAGGAACTGTTTGGTTGGTCTGGTTGAAAAATTGGGTTGTGTAGTTCGGTTCGACAAATTTGAAAAGTGTAAAATTCAAGCCTAGGTATATATGTGTGAAATTCAAAATGCATTGGTTTTCCCTGGTTTAGGCAGGGAAGATGTGAAGCGTAGGTATTGTTTGGAAAACGGGAAAAGTTAAATATTTAAGACGTATAGGTGCTCCTTGCTTAGTTAGAAAAATTCTGAAGCGTAAGTTTTGTTTAGAAAACGAAAAAAGAAGAAAATTTAAACCCCTAAGTTTTCAATACCAAAATTATGCTTGTGTTCCTACCAAACCAGAGGAATTCCTAGTCGTTATACAGGAGTGGTTATGCTTCAAATTTTACCTACCAAGCCACGAAAATTTACACGTATTAATTTTCCATTTGTCCCTTTGCCAAACCAATTTTACGCTTCAAATTTTCCCCACGAGATCTGAGAATATCCAGGCGTTTGAATTATGGTAATTTTGCAGTTTTTCGTTGCCTCTGCGCAAATGTGGGTCCATGTAAAGATCAGGAGAGGAACGTTTTGCTGTGGGACTGCAAAACAAATAAGTTATAACTAAATTAATTTTTTTGCTTGTCTTAGGCATATGCTCGTTCTTAAGTTTAGGTTTAGGCTCTGGCTTAGGAATATGCTTATAATATATATACTTCCGCTCCTGTTGTTTGCATTGGCCCAAATGTGGAGGGGAGTAACTTTTTCACTTGTAGAGAGAGAAGGAAATTTACTGGTAACTGGCACAAACATTAATAAAGCAAGGTATAAGAATTACCAAATAGGAAAAGCACAATAACGTTTTTGTTCACAATCACAAAACCAACTCAAAATTTGTGTTTCATACTTGAAAAAAATCACAGCAAACATCGAAATCTTAACGGGTTTGTGTCTTGTATAACTATATGACTGAAGATAACCAAAAATGTCTCTAACGGCATTGTAGAACGTATTCTACAAAGGCATCTAAAAATATTTTTCTTCATAAAATTTATGGCCGGTATAAAACGGCCTGATCGTGTTTCAATTCGCGATTGCCAGATTGCATACTGCATATTTTGAACTATGAAATTGAACTGGGTTTGATCATTTTTACGCTGGAGACGCCTACCCAGAATTAAATCACTTAAACTAATGTGATTGATTTTTGCAATTCTTTTCAACAAAGGAGACATGTCGTGATATAAGTCGTTAGCTCGTGAGCAATATATAAACACGTGAATGTTATCTTCAAGTATCTCTATTCCTGCCTTTCGGCACCAGGCGCAACACTCTGGTTCCTCAGTGAAGCGGGCTAATCGATGATTTGTAAAAAAACCTTGATGTCTTAATGTAAAATGACAGTTTCTAACAGAACCTTCTACAAAACTAGCTTTCGCAAAAATCCAAGACTTCGTAATATATTCTTCTGAAACCCCTAAACTCAGGGACCAACTGTTAGTTTTGGGTCGTAGTTCCTTTGAAAAGGTTTCTGTAACCCATAAAATATAAATTTCTTTTGGCATTACTTTTCCCAGATCAAACAATTTCCCAAAAATTAACGCAACCGCGCCATGTCTTTGAAAACCTGACTTTTTGTAACATGAAATGTTTTGGATTCCTGCTTTATAGTTTCTAGTGCGAAAATTTTTCGTCAATTTTGGGTGATATTAAAGCAGAATGGGGGTGCCGCTCCCCAAGCACCCTACACTAAGCATTTTTATTGACACCACTAAAACGACTGAAATAGTTTGGAGCAGTTTGATGCTCATCATAATTATTATTTCAATTCACCGGAGGGGACCCACAATTTGTGTTAATAAACGTGAGATTGTGGCGATGGGGTGGCTGGTGGTGGAGTTTTTCATTGTTGAGGAAGGAAGGGGCGGCACCTCCCCATTTTGCTTAGGATCGCTTCAAATCGCAGTGGGGTCCCACAATTTGTTTTAACATAAGTGACGGATTGTGGCGGTGGAAACTTTTCCATCGTGGGGGGTGAACTAGAAAAGTGCCTGAATTGTATACGTTTTAAACTTTCAACTTTTCATGTTTTCCGAACAAAACCTACGGTTCAAGTTTTCGTACAAACCCAGGGAATATCATAGGCCCTTAAATTTTCCGCTTTTCCCGTCTTCCAAATAAAATCAACTTTCAGACTTTCCCTATCTTACTATGGAAAACCTATACGTTTTAAGTTTTCCACATGAAACGAGTAACAACGTTTTCTGAGTCAACAGTTAATAGGCATTTCTCCAGCAGTAGAGACGCGTCAAAACATAATTTAAAATGCAATCACTCGACCACTATGATTTTACAAATCTATAAATGCACAGCAAACTCTTGGTTTTATTATACGTTCTAAAACATAACGGGCACCCATAACAGCAAACAATTGTGGCATCGGAACAGTTAAACTATGGTTCCGTAAATAGCTCCGACATACATCTCGAATCTTAAACATGGAAGCATAGTGCGACCAAGAAATACGGCTAAAAACACACAACGCTTACTACACCTGGAAAATTACTCATCAACACCATGCCTTTCTAAAGACTGCAAAATGCAGAAGCTTTCTGCTTTTATAACTTGTCGCAAAAAACTACTGTAGTGCACCAGGGAAACAAAAATAAAAAATCAAATTAACATTTTTCTGTAGCATAGTTTAGTAGAACAACTTCCCACAAACCACCAACAGAAAAATGCTGGTATACAAATGGCTATGCATTAAGCATAACAATTATGCCAACATTTACATTCTATAATGATATGTCTGAACATCATTACCTCGATTCTTATAATCAGTAGCGTTCACAATGTCTTCAAATCATAAGTCCGTGTTTAAAACATTCTTCAAGTATTGTAACAACTCAGATCGCGGTACTTGTGTCTTAAAACATAGCAGAACACACTTTGGCAAAGAATCAATCCTGAATTGAACATAGTTTTCATGTGTTGCGTTGTAACGGTATCTAAGTACATTCTTGCCTAATAATAGTTTGGGGAAAGTTGTTTTTAAAGTTGTACATTCAGAAGAAGTTTGAGAATTCTTAGCAAACTTATAATAAAAAAAATTGTCTAGTGAAACCAGTTTAGTTTAATCATTGATAAATTTCACGTATTCAAATACAAAACCAGCCAGCTCATTTTTTGCATTAAGTAAAGCTTTTACCTCATGTCTAGACTGAACATTACGCAGTGTGACAACATCTTTGCTAATTTCGTCTTCACCAACCACGACCGCCCAATTAATGCCATTTTTTTCGCAATAAACTATTTGTTCTAAAAACATTGGATCTTCCCTGTAGGACATTTCGGCCTGAAAAGATTAGTAACAATAAACAAAACAGATTTCGGCTGAAAGCTCAATTCCTATATCAGTAAAATATTCACAGTATTGAAAAAGTTTTTACATTCGTTTTCTGATATAGCGCATGATACAAAACGTATTACGTATATTGCATAATAGCAAACTTAACTATGCGTACCTGGAAGCGACCGTATCCAAGTCTCGTTTTATATCTGGCAATAATCCGATATTAGCCCAAATCCGGCATAAACCTGCCGAATATTTACGGTTATGGTCCCGGATATCGTAAAATCGTTTTTACAACTGACTTAATTACATATTAATATTTTTAACATATCTGGCAAGTACGGCCAACGTACAGAACATTGGCGGAACCCTTTATAAATTTAAACACCTCTCTGCGTAAGGTATCTAATATAAAACTTATACTAACCATCCATTGAAAGAATATTTCAACAGTAAAGAATTAAGTGAATATTATGTATTTTTGTTTGAATTGAATTAACAATAAACTATGCAATGCAGCAATATTGCCTGCATATCCTTCCGCGTAGGTAGTTCAACATGCGATGGGACACAAAGTTTTAGGACGGGTATGCTGTTCAGTTCGTAAAACTTACTAGCAGGGTTACAAAAGTTTTTAGGGGACAAACGTTTTTAGGCAAGCTAATCCCTCTTTCTCCCCTGAGGCTACGAGTCCGCCTGCATATTATGTTTGGTAGCCATCATCAAGTCAACAGCCATGTTAATTATTTAGGTTGGCGGTGATGAATTGAGCGCATTGAGCAGGTTTGGTCCATATGTCATTAATCGATAGATCTGTTGACATAGCCTTGCATTTGAACAAAATGTAGAGTATCGTGCAGGTTCTTGTTGCAACTTGGACATACGCTCATCACATCTGGTCTGATTCTTGACTGGAAGTTCTTCAGGAGTTTGCACTAACCCGACCGCAGATGTGTTAGTAAGCAGGCTGTAGTCAATGTGTTTGTACGTACTTTTGCGTCGGCTTGTGTCTGCGTTCGTTTGCGGGTAAACTTAATCCTGACCGTAACTGTACATTAACTTATTCAGCTTACACTGATTCCAGCATCCCACAATTCACCAGCGAGTTTCAGTCGAGTTTTCAACATTCCTCGATGAGGCGAAACAACAAAAACCTGGGTTGAAGGCGCGCGACGCCCAACGGAGTTGGCCTGGAAATTTAACTCATGAAAAATTTAACATCAAACATAAAACCAAAGCTAATGGCGTATGAGATAATGTGATACTTATCTCCAACAACAAATTTACATCGGCCTTTATAATAATTTATCTCGAACCATCTTCAATCGAAAATGAAAGTACTTGTTGATAATTTCATTTTTTCAACGATCAAATCAATAGCAGCTATACGAAAGGCCGTACGCAGGAGAAGTAGGGCATTCCCTTGAAGTTTTCATTATTAATAGTGTGCTTTTCCTTATAAAAAATTTCGAACAAAAAGCTTGCCTTACACCTTTTGTGCGTCTTCCACCAACATATGCAATAGCATGTCGTGCCTTATCCACAAAATTAACAAATTTCAACGTAGACTGGTTTTATGTTTGTAAAAATCGGCAACGACCGTTTGCCAAAAGCAACACTTACCGTATTCCTATCATGAAACACACAAAGAAATATCGGTAAGCAACCGAAAAAATAGTATGCAACTTTTTGCATAACGGAATTTAATCGTTAATAGGCTAATCATACTAAACGGAATAAGCTCATCATTCTCCGGCGTAGCCCGGATTTTGAAAGGGAGGTTACGTTCCTTTCGAAGGAGTAATGTCCTATGGCATTAATAACGGTATTAGTTTCTAAAACCCCTGTATAAACAAAGCAAACTAAGTGCTTTGACCCCTAACCCTAATCCCTGGTAATACGCTTGTGCTTACCTTTTCTCTCGCTTCGATAATGTTAAATATTCGTTCGAATCCAATTGAGATGCCAACGCAAGGGATATTGTACTGTTGAGCAACTAGTGAACCGACCAGTTTATCATATCGACCACCACCAGCAAGCGCATTGTTGTTTTCTAAACTTTACATTAAACCAAAGGTGTCGCCAAGGGAGACCAATAAAATTTTAAGTTAAATAATGCACATACTGAACAGTCGCTGGTACGAAAAATCGCAAAATAATGTCATGTACTCTGGAAGACCACCCTTAACGAAATCTTGGCACCAACCCTACAATATTCCAATCAAACAACTTACAAAATTTATTGGAAAATTGTTTTAAACAAACTAGCCAATAGATAAAGGTGTGTACGTAGACTTTGTACTATTACAACAGCATCTTAACATTTATTAATACTTACAAAATAGATGCACCTAAAGATATACATACGGCAGGATAATTGCTGCTTGCGCTAACCTGGTACAACCGCTTCGAAAACAACGCCTGTGTAATAGTCGAGACCGCGAGCTAGACTGGGATCGAACTTTACCTGAAAAAATATTTAATACTGAAATTTAAAATTATTCAACATTGACAGGTACTATACCTACAAGTGACCATCAAGGCGTGCATCTATAATTAAAAAACTACATACAATGTAAAACTAATACAAGACTTTTCTTGGTGTAAAAACCTTAAACTTATGATGATTAAAATTTGAAACATAAAAAACGTTTTACAGTTAAATCACAACATCGTAAAGTTGCTTACTAGCCTACGAGTAATTCCCATAGCACTGCACAATTCAAAAAGCAGCTGCAGGTCTTCAACACAAGATATGCCATTATCTGTTGCTTGAATTGCTGAGTCGCTTTTAAGAGCATTAAGATACTCTGTGTTAGATTCAGTACTATCTATAATCAACCCATACTATGACCAACGGCATAAAACACAATATACTAATTTATCTTATTTCAAATAAATTAACGAATAATTCAAGGAAAATTTGCGAATAATTACTAAAAAGCAAACATCGAACGTCTTTTCAAATTTCTGTATGCAGTAGCGCAGTGCAACGCACCCTAATTGCGGTTAAGGTATTTTTTCACTTTTCGGTTCCGGTAAATTTATACCGGAATTAAAAATTCCGCTATTAATTTTTGGTCAGTAGAAATTAAGATATTTTACTAAAAAATGACGATAAAAATAAAATAGATTTCATTAATATAGTACGTAAACCTTGACAATCGCCGATAAACCATCGAAGGTAGACTCCGCTTTCGTAGACTATGAAAATCTCAAATATAGCTGATAAAGCGAATACCTATGTCCAACTAGGGTTATTTCGCCAATAATATTGTAAAAAAATTAAAATAAATTTTTCGGTTGCATGTATTTTTCATTTTCCAATTGTTTAAAATTCCCGTTTCGGTACCGGTTTCGGCAAATTATAATTCCTGTTGAACCCTGGTACTGCGTAAAATTATCCTTGCATATCCGTTACATTATTATGGCTGTTGATACGATAACGCAGAACATTCTTATTTAGTGTTTGCTTGTATATTGGAGGTCAATCTGCTATTCAGGCCAACCAATGGCCAACCTGTTATGCTAAGCAAATAAAGGCGTTGGCCTATTCTAAATAGCGGATGCGAGATGTAGCAAAACAACAGTGTTATAAAAACCAACCCTGATTCATGAACGGTATTGCGTGTGTCCAAACAGTCAAATCAGATTTATTTATAAGTTCAATAGCAGTTTAGCCTGGGCCAAACAACTGCCATTATTAATTTATATGTTCACTAGAAAATTAGTCTAGGCCAAATTGGTATTACATAAAATAGCAGATTGGCGTAGGCTAACTAGTAATTGGTCCGAACAGCAGATTGACCTGCCAAAATATACAAAAACCTTACAGAGATGATCTGTGCTTGGTGAAAATTCGGAGACAACTGCAACATCGAAGCTGTTTTGTAATTATAGCAGTTTGAAAAATTTTCTCTCATGTGAAACTACAACAGGGTGCCGCCGAAGGTGACAAAAGCGAGACCGGGAAGTGTTGCACTCTGCAGTAAAATAAAGGTAAAAGCAGGGTGCAACCGGAATGCCGATTCCGATTAGAATCCCGATTCAAAACGAGTTCCGATTCCGATTCCGACTCCGGTTGCACAATGAATCGGAATCGGAATTTTTAAATTTTAATTCTATTTGTCGTGATAATGTTGCATAAGAATTTTGTATCATTGATCTATTAAATTGCTTTCGACGAGTTAACTTATAGATAATAGAATGTAGTTTAGCTTTACAGAACCAAAAATCATCACCAGTTTGTTCATGCGACGTTTTTGAAAACTGTTGACAGCCAACTGACACCCGAAATCAATATTATATTTCTTAATACAAATTATTCGTACAGTCACAAAATTTCTAGTTCCGATTCCGATTCCGATTAGCATTCCGGTATAAATTTGCTGTTTCGATTCCGATGTAATCCAGTTCCGCTTTGCACCCTGTGTAAGGGTTAGCATTTCCGTCAGTAAACTACCTTGACGTATAAGGTACGATCCAATTTTATCAACACATTCGTTCGATAATCCCCGACTAACTTTCAACTCTTCACAAACGCTATCCCAACCAATCTAAACGAAAACCTATTAATTGCACCCCAACTCAAATACTGAAATCTGGGTACGCATACAAATAAACTTATCAAACGTTTAAGCCACAGCTATTATTAACAAACACGCTGCGCAGACATATTATATTGAATAAAGAAAACCGCGAATACAATATTGTCGGGTTCAGTAAAGGTCAAACCAACACATAGCATTGGGGAATATCAGTTCACGATAGTATATTCATTATTTGACTTTCAACAGCACGCTCAAATGCGCTTGGTGTACTGAGAATTGGCTTGGAGGGTGTGTCTTCCTAATGCATATTCATTATTGCAAGAAGTCAGGCATTAAATCATTATCTTAATATCAAATGCTGCAGTGGTTGTTTTCAGAGCCGCGCAGCGCATCCCACCGATCTGAATTTCTCGGTACGTCACTGAAAACGCTACGACTGATATATGGATACCGTTTGCAAATTAAAGACTTAACATCATTAATACCTTGTCTAATTTATCCACTGTGCTACAGACACGTTCAAAACATCCGGATGGTATCCTACAAACGCCGAATATCTCAGAAAGCAACGTTCGGTGATTTACCTAAACCATTCAAATAAAACGACTCAATATTCAACTAGACATTTTATATAGCTAAATATGGTGTTATATAAATATAGACAAGCACGCACACTTTGCCATGACAACATATAACAACAAATGCCAATAAACTTAGTTAATAAAAAGTGTAGCACAACCGCGACAAGAAACATCCACAAACTCAAACTACCCAGCGGATATCAATTATAAATTTACACCGGTAGCGATATCCAACGCAACACAGTTCCAGGCAATTCATTTACTTTTATAAAAACATCCGGCATTTCAAGTGCGTCAAAAACTTCAGACAAAACACGTATGCATTCGGCTTCTGCAATCATCCGATCCGCAGCTCCTGCGATGTCAAAATCCTGAACAATATAAAAATCGAAATATTAAAGGCACAAAAACACATACGTAATATGAGCAATCAAACTGCGTTACTGTGCAATCGAGTCACTACTGCGGGAAAATTCAGCATCACACCAAGTAATATACAATAATTATCAACCATAAAATGAGGCTATAAAGAACGTTCTACGGACCGTTAATACACCATGTATGTAATCCCTAGCAAAGGTTTTCAATGTTCACGCGTTCTTGCACATCAGGTAACCACAACTATTAATTCGAACTGGAAGTAGTAACTTAAAATTTCAAAACAGATACATCATTATTTTTTGTAAAGTCGCTTTCAAGCATGTAAGAAACCTTCTCTGACCTTTGAAAACAAAAGTCTAAACGCACTCTTAAAACGCCGCAAATAACAGATATAAATTTAAAATCTCACACACTGAATGAATTCGCGATAACGTCCCCGTGTTACTCTGTGTTTATCGCGTCGAAATACAGGTCCAATCTGATATCGTTTCATTCGACCACTTTTATGAGTTGTTAAATATCGTGCGAAAGGTACCTAAAACAAATATAATATATTATAGTACATAAAAATATTACATCAAGATTTACATGCAAAGTGCAACTCAATAATCACTGGGGAAAATAAATGTTTGAGAATAAATTTCATCTAACTCATTAACCCCTACAGGACAAAAATAAGTGTAAACGGAACTATGCAGGTGCAGCTCAAATTAACACAGTTATATAGTTTTGCTCAGCAGAAACAGCGAAATGGTCGTGTCTTAAACATCCATAACCGAAAATTTATGTCAGATCCAAGGCTGCATACAAATTAAAATACATTAAACTAACTAGAGAGCCATAGAAAACGTATTCTGCTTTGTGTCTTTGGCCAATCAACCCACACTAAGTTTCCATCAAAATTTCTGCAAAATCTTAATTCCCATCGTCAGTATTTTTGGTTTCGTTGTCATAGATTAAAAATTATCGATTTTACATTTAAAGAATTGTCATTTCAGTTTGTTCTTGTTCCAGCAAAATATAATTGAATTCATGTGCCAATATATCTTCATACTTCATATTATTTTCGCATTGACATACGCTACAGCAAATTACAAACCGTTAAATCGAAACGAAGTGAAACGCGTTCACTCCCGGAATCTTCAATGTTAAAAAGTGTTTTCAAATTTTCCGTGCCAACATTGCGTTCCAAAGTATCCTATAATACTATTCGCATGTAGTTTATCTATATAACTCTGTTTTCGTCTTAAAAATTCGATAACAAACAGTGTTCAATCTCTTAATTGCTTACTTTGTCTCTTCGACATAGTGGTTATAGAAATTGATAGGTACAGCGTTTTGCTACTTAGAACGTAAATGTGTGGTTTCAACTTTTTTTGCATACCGGCATTTCGCTAGTGCGGGGCCTCATCCCATGCGGTTGAATCCCCCATGTTCAGCCAGAAATACAAAAAACATGTGCTAGAGTCACCTCTACGCTTTAAAATATTGCTAAAAATATAAAAAATGGAGAAGTTTATTTCGTGGGCTATTTAGAAAGCGCCACTCACCAAAACCCCCAAGGTTGATCCCGACCCTGGGGCACCTCCAAAAAACCTCCTGCTCGAGATTGAGCTAGAGCATAGAGGCGGTAAAAACCCGTTCGATATACGAAAAAACCACATTCATAACTTGTGTTGAATTGAAAAGAAACAAACCTATCTTCAGAGTGGGTGGAGTGGGTTGCAAAACCCAACTCAGACCAATCAAATTCTATTCTTATTTTACGATGCATCACGTCACATTTCACTTAAAAGTTCGCTTAAATACAAATGTAGCTTCTGCTGTCTAAAGAAAGTGTTTCTATTGCAAACCAATTTTTAAAGAGCATGCTTCCGATGAAAATCGACAGAAAAGGGGTGAATTTCACCTATTATGGTATCGGTTGACAAAAACCCGTTCAAACCATGGAAAAACCCGATTTCATAACTTTCCACTGTATACTCAGATACATCCCCGGTTGACCCTATAACATCGAATTCCATCTAAAAGTTCGCCTAACTAGCTTCTGTTGTCTAAACAAAACGTTTGTATTGGGAAATTTGTTATACCCAACAAATTTTTAAAAACAGCATGCGCTCAATGCATGCTGAACTTCACCTTTTCCGGCATACTGGAGTACCTGCTTTGTTCCAAAAGGAAGTCATTTAAGTGGAAAATCTGCAATTTTCTGATTTACGATTCAATTGAAACGGTACCTAGGAGAAAAATCCAATGACAATTAGTGCGATTGATAGGAAACACATCGAAGGGTACTGGAAATCACTAAGTCTGTTTCCATGATTCATTGGTGTTAATTAACTTGAATGAAGCGCAAATGGAACAAGCATAGCGGTAACTTAATCACGAATGGAAATGAGCATAGACAAATATCTACCCAAGCCGACAGAACTTAGTAATCCATAACACAAAATAGCGCATTAGTTGCATTTTTTCGCTAGACTGCGATGAACACAGCGCTAGCGGCATTTGAAATATGAAATTTTTTCAACTTGTACTAAATTACACAATACCGATTTTATGTTTGCTGAAGTGAAACCTGTTACAAACCAACGAGACGCCTTAAAATTAAAAAGGCAGCAAAAGCAACATGGGGTTTTCCAGATCTGAATTTTCCCCCAGGGTGTTTCGCCATTTCTCAACCAAGTGAACGGCTGAACCGATTTTGATAAACCTTTTTTGTTTGAAAGCCAATTATCCTGGGGTGTTAACCTCGCATGGGGATTTTAAAATTATAAGCTGTTTATTAGCTACAGGCTAATTTTAATTAAGCCTAAATCAGGACTTTCTACATTATTTCACTAATTATTGCAGTTAGAAGCAATCTAATTTCAGCATTAAGGGTTTTTGGGTGCGAGGAATCCGCATAGACTGTGGTTATAAAGAAAACGTGGTGCTGGGCGGTTATCCGCCACCCAGCGGCATCAACGACGAAGAGAATGGGCTGTCGAGGAAGACTAGATGTGTCCTGGCGCAACTACAATCAGGGTGGTGCCAATTGCTGAACAGCTACATCAGATTGATGAAAACGTGTCAGAGTTGTGCACAAAATTCGGCATCAGGCCACACACCGTTCAACACTTATTCGACTGCCCAGCCAAAACCAACCACATTAGATGTATCAGCGTTATGGAATAGACCACAGGAAGTGATTGCTTGGTTCGACTTTACGCTGACAGATGGAGAAAGCGATGGTGGGATGGACGAATGACGTTGGATACATCTACCAGAAGAAGAGGAAGAAGTCCCACTGCGACTGCCTAAACAAATCTTCTGCAATACTAAATCTCCACAAGACATGAGAGCCTCTAGGAATCTAGCGTTAGGGTTTTTTTAATAGACAATTTAAATGCTACATTCGTTCCTCCTGCGAAGTCGCAAACTCAATGACTACAATAACCAGTTTGGCAAACAGGTTTGCATCGACCGTAATTGCTGTAACCACCTCGGTAGTGGAGTTTGTTGAGACGTACAAGCCGCCGTGATTCGTCGTGCCCTTTTCATACTGCGTCTGCGTAATGAAGCTTACCCTCTGGACTTCCTTCCCTTCAAGCTGCTGTTCGGCCTTACCCTGCTCTGCCTCACATTGATCTGATCCCTTCGGTGCCATTACTATGCTTGTATTGGCGCTACATCCTCTAACTTCCCCATTTTGTTTGTCGTTCTCAGTTGTATTGCACTAAAGTCCAGCGAATATAGACCGTTGAGACATGACCCATTCTTTTTACTTGATAGCCTTCCTGTCGTCGCAGTAATTCATATAAGGTTAAATTGGCGAATGTCCACCGGTTTCTTATTTTGTGCACGACCAACAACGCGTTTTGTCTTGGGATTCACAGGAACTAGGTATATATTTGCTTGTGCATCCGGCAACATTTCACTATCCTCAACATGCTTGATGTAGCCACTACCCCAATTCCGACAGCATTGCCGCCAGTACTACCTTTCTCGTGTACTTATGATAATATGTTGCACGTGCGTGCGCTAAGCCCTAAGTCACGAAATAGCGGGACATTCGCGTGAACCAGGCAGTGTCAAAGTGCGTTTGATGCCCTGGAAAAACTTTAAATACAGCATCGGTACAAAAATTTGTTGATTTTAAACGAAATTTTTTGGCTCAGATAGATTTCAGTGAACACGCAGCAGTTGTTTGGGCAATTTACCAATTTCGACCTACCTTTATGGCCGTAAATTTTACGCGCTTACGAATCACTAACTCTGCGGTGGCATCTAAACGAGAAGGATCTATTGGGAAGATTGTGGCGGTGGAGTCGGTTGCTGCAAGAATATCTGCGACATGGTAATTTGCACAAAAGTGGAAAAACGAACGGCAACGCTCACTCATTGTCTCGCCGTGGCAACGATGATACCGATTGTAACAGCCCAGACAATGCTTTCAAAATGGGTCAACAGTGCACATGTTATGAGCTGTATCGATTGATGCAGTGTTCTATAGCTACAATTGAATCGCAACAGCTAGCGCAAATGCTGTAAGACTATAACCTAAGTAATATAAACCTTGTGCAATAGGAAGACCACGAAGTTCAACATATAGTAAAAAATCTTGCAGCTGAGCAGTATGTAGACTCCAAGAATGCTGGAACTAGAACCAAACGCTGGTCTCCGAAATGAAAAAAGTGATCTTTGTCAGAAAACGGTGTTCTATATGACATAATGGGACCACTTGAGTGTTTATAGATGTTTTCACCAAATGGGTGCAATGCTGTGCTATGTCTGACAACGGGTTATTTGGAATACATAAAGTACAAACCACTGCACACCACCTAGTGGGAAATTGGAATCGGCAAAAGAAGTTGCCATTGGCGAAATAGAGCAAACGTGGATCGAACAAGGTGACTATGTTCGCGAAATTGCTTCGAAAATGTTCAAAGCGACGAAATTAGCGCAGACTGCAATTGAAAATGCCCAAACAAAACAGAAACGTTCCCATGACACAACGGTACACGGTCCCTATGTTTTGGAAAGCGATGAATTTTTCTGTGTCCCATCGTGGTCACCAAAATCTAACGAAGAAACGGGCTGAGGTGCAAATACCAAGTTTGCACTTAGCTGAACTGTCAACGTTAGAGCGAAGAAAAAATTAGTACATTGTTTCGCAAAAATAATGCTTACACCACACAGCACTCTCCAAAAAACACTAAAATAATGCCCCGATTTTTACGCACACTCCATTATATATGCTCAAAGTCCCTGAAAAAATAAAAGGATTTGATATTTCATAAAACTCAAAATCTATCATATTTTTTTCATAAACCTAAACATCATTAATGCTGCATTATTTTCTTCAAATAACCCAGACGTCTTAAATGATACACATACCCTCATCTCGGTCAATGGTGTGTCAATATTGACCGCTCCATGTCTTTCGAAACATGGAACTATACTGTTAAGCATCCCTCTTCGTATTCGCATTTCAATCGGGCCAAAGTCCCTAGTTCCCTGAAAAAATTATATAACTTTACTTGTACTGGAAGGCAGAGTGCAACCGGAATCCCGAAACCGATCAAAATTTCGATTCAAAACGAGTTCCGATTTAGATTGCACAATCATTCGGAAACGGAATTTTGACATTTTAATTTTAATCCCACTTGTGAAATGTTGCACATAAATTCTGCATCATTTATCTTTCATATAAATAAATTGTTTTCGATGAATTAACTTATTAATATTGTCAATTTCTACATGCAACGTTTTTGAGAATTGTTGCCAGCCAACTCACTAAATCAATATTACACATGTAATGCAAATTCTAATTAGTCACAAAATTCGTAGCTCCGATTCCGCTTCCGATTCCAATATAATATTGCTGTTCCGATTTCTGTATGCTTCTGTTTCGCAATGCACGACGATATGCTTCTGTTTCGCCTTGCACCCTGACCCTGCTTGAAGCATTTGGATAGGTTATGCAACAGCATGCGCTCTAAATCAGTTAATTGGTATATAAGATATAATAATATGATAGTTATGCTCGAAAATTTAACCACCAGTATATATACAGTTTCTACATTTAATGACATACATGTAAAATTAAACGCGTTTCGGAGGCGAATGGGCAATTGAACGAATCCAAAAAGTATACCTAAATATGTATAATAACAAGTAAATTTGCCCGGTTAAATTAAACTTCACATACTTTTGTCGTCCTTAACAACTGTCGATTGTACTCGTACTCTGTATCGTCGCGCACATCTTGGCTTGCGAAAGGTTCAGAGCTGCAATTGCCCTAAATTATTATAGTGAAACTGAAATGAACTTTTTGACAAGCTATGTAGGTTTAGTATAAGTATATATCAAATGCTGCGCAAACCAGCCTGTAAATAGGGTACTATATTAGGTCATTATACACTACGTTAAAATATAACAGCCGAAAATACAGTACGTATCTAATTTAATATTTATTACACGCTGGCTTCTCCACAGCGGGGCCCCCCAGCACTTTTCGAAATTTTCATTTCCCCCCAGGCGAAAGTTTTGCCGCCCCCAGGAAAGGCCCCCGGCCAATTTTCGGCCGCCGCCCAGCAAAATGCCCCCAGCAAATTTTTTTGCTGCGGGGCCCCAGGACTTTTCTAAGCCAAAAATTTTCAACGTTAAAACATAAAGACCTGGACTTTTTTGAGGAGGACATTCGGCAAAATGTGATTTTATATTACGCTGAGTACTCATAATTTTTTAATGGCGCTACAAATACCGGTAGTAACTAGTACAATTCAATAATGAAGTGAAAAAAGCACAATTATATAAAGACCGTTTCAGGGCACACAGCATTCGAAAGTACTTTGCAGCAACAAGTTCAACCCGCCTATATTTTATATAATTGTGCTTCTTTCAACTTCTGGTAAAGTTGTCAGTAATATTAGTTAAAATTATTGTTATTAGCGTTTGCGGGGAATTTTTGTCATGTTGAGCGATGAGTAATCTTCAGTTGAGTTGGAAACACGATCTAGAATAAAAAAATGGTCCAAAAAGTCGGCTTGCAAAATTTTAAGCCTGCCCTCCAGCACCCCCCAGATCATCTGGGGGCCCCCAGGAAAACTGCCCCCCCCCCAGCAAAATTAGCTGCCCCCCAGGAAACTCCTGGGGGGCCCAGGAAACGCCCTCCGGCGGAAATTTTCAAGCTGTGGAGAAGCCAGACACGTACACCCGATTTATAAATCTGACACCGACAACTCAAAATAACCATTTATATAACACAAAACAAAGTTGCAACTATAGCTATAACATATCTAAGCTGTATATTTGTTCATTAAAAGGCGCATACTTTATCTTCAGTTGCGGTAGAAAAGAATCCACTGCGTAACAATTTTCGTTCAATCCGCCTAGAAATCTGATTGGTGTTAAGTAATCTCATTCTAAAATTATTAACTAAAAATACATTCACTTGTCCGTGCGCATATGATGCGTAGTATAATGCATGGCCGATTCTGTTAAGACTTAAGTCAGGACTACATTGGAAGCGCAATCGTTAATTTAAATTGCAACTTTTGGAACACGGTATTCTGTCTCAAATTAGTGGTCGGTCAAGGGATAACTTTAGTAAAAACTGGGGCTTTGAAGCCTATGAGACTTGCTTGTATGATACACACGGAAAAGCAAGTCTAATAATCGCAAGAACCATTTGAAGAGTATTGGCAGCATGCTTGAATCGAATGCAAGAGGACCAAGGTTCGATTCCCGGTGTGGTACTTCACGTTGGGCAAAACATCGAACAGGGGTCGTAATTCAAGCCATCCATCCTACGTACGTATGTTTGCAAAACGCATAATTATTCTCCAAGTGACCGAAAAGGTTTTAAACTAGTTATAAATCGGCAAGAAAAGTTTCCGTACATCCGGTACGAATACAAAATGCACAAAATCTGAGTTGCTAAAACCGCAAACTTATAGTTTGTCACTTGTCATTCTAAGTACGTAGCAACTGGAACTTCATACCTTTTTACCAGGGTGCAACCGGAATTCCGCTTCGGGCATTTTTTCACCTTCCGGTTCCGGTTCCCGTAAATTTTTACCGGATTTAAAAATTCCGGTGTTATAATTTGGCCGTTTTCTTAACTTTGCTAATTTTTAACAATCTCTTTTGAAAGCCACTTGTACTCCAAATATAAGCCATTGATGGTGGATTTCACTTCAGTCGACGACGAAAATCTAAAATACAACAAATAAAATACCTATGTTCGACTAAGGTTGCTTCACAAATAGAGCAAAAAATACGATTAAAATGAAATTTTTGGTGAAATGCAGTTTTCACTTTCCGGTTCCAGTAAAATTTTCAAATTCCGGTTCCGGTAAATTGTAATTCCGGTTGCACCCTGCTTTTTACTAAGCACCTAGAAAAGTAGGATTACAAGTGTCCTTGAACTCTCAGCTTACGGACTCCTAAGTGAACGCTCTTCCTCCGCGCAACCTAGCCCATCCCTTCAATTACTTATACAATCGACAATATTTGTCCACACCAGGGTGCAAGCGGAATTCCGGTTACCACACTTTTCCACCTTCCGTTTCCGGTAAATTGTTATCGTAGCGGTATTAAATTTCAGTCGGTGGTAATTAGGATTAGTATAGTATATAAACCTTGACAATCGAAGGTAGATTTCACTTCCGTGGAAAATGTTAGATGAATTTTTCAGTAGCATGTATTTTAACTTTTCGGTTCGGTAATTTTCTTAAATTCCGGTTCGGTTTCCGATATGTTGCAATTCCTGTTGCACCGAGGTCGCAGTTGACACTGTCGGATTTTCACGTAAACGGCCAAGTTCGGGATCTATGACGATAGCGTATTCGCCCTTCACCAACGTCACGGCCGGTTTTAAGAATTTACTGAAGAACGTTTTTACAGAAGGCACAGATATGGTTATACAGTATACAATGTTATACGGTGTTTACCGATGCTATTGATTCAATTCGATCTAAGCTTACGTTTTTAGTGTACAGTTTATATGACAGTGAACGTTTATATGCGTTCCGAGCGGCTTCAGTAATGACCGAGCCCCGGCGCGTCCGTTGAACGCACTACCTAACAACGACAGGTTCCGGCGCTCAACACACCGGACTCGGGAGTACATACAAATAGCCTGCCCATAACAGTTCTTATTTTAAAACAGTTCTACGGTACTCCACTCAGAAAGTTCTTACCAGTTAATCCTGCAAGCGCGGAATTAAACCGAACAATTATAAACACAACAAGTAGTTTCCACCTAATAGCGAAAAGCACACAATAATACAATTCTCCGCGTTTCAAAACAACACCAAATCTTATCAAATTCTTTCAAAACTGAACATATATACAATTCGGGCTACTCGCCCACACATTTATCTATTTTGCATAAATTCTGTAACTTTTATTATATTAATTTTTGTTCCTTGTTTTCGTTTCTTTTGTTTTGTTTCGTTCTGTTTCTTTTTGCCCTGCTTCAGCCATTTGCCCTAGCTATGTCATTCTTCCCATATACCACAGACACGTATCTATCGGCTCGCTACGGTGGCACGGATCCAGGATCTCAAAATGGGTGGGGGGGGGCAAAATTTCACAGCTAATAAACTTATTTTTGACCCACACACAAACCACGAACTATTGCCATAAAATTGACATCTTTACGTTCGTTCAATTGAGATGAATCACAAATAAATCTAACGTATCAACGCAATTTAGATCTAAACAACAGGGTGGCAACATAAGTTCGGATTTGGTTTCAAACAGGCACAAATTGAAAGGCTCTGATTCGGGAAATTATTGGTTCGGTGCCACCCTGCTTAGTGACGACAAAACATTAATCATCCGAGACTGCAGTAAAATAACAGGGCAGCTTATTATAAGCTGCTTATACTAATGTGTATAAAACAGAGAAATAAACAGCGTAAAACAGCAATTGACAATCTATATAATTTTTGTCGAGATGCTATTGGACGCCACGGCCGGGGTGCCCCCCCATCGATCCGCCATTGCATATATTACATAAGGACAAGCATGTTCAACAACCTTACATAGTTCCCTACTGCATTAGGTTAAGTTTACGCAGTTCAAGTTTTTCAAAATTATTAATTGCACTTGGCTTTTACGTGTTCGAGATATTTCTTTTCGGATCTGATTCCTGCAAAGCAAACATATTTCAATACACACGTTTTCTTGGACGCACTAGCTAAGTTTATATTTGCTTTTATACACGGTAAAATGAACACAAATTGAAAATAGATTGACACATTCTAAAAGTATTCAAGTAAGTTCTTCAGCAGCAAATATAAAGTTTATAATTCGATTTTGATCTGTAATATTTTCAACGCTTAAAAACAGAAAAATTTATCAAATTGCTCTAGTACGCTAAATTTGAAATTCAAACAACAAAAAATATAGTTCAAGGCAAATTTTTTAAGCTTTATGGTAGCAATTGGTATAAATATATCGCTGGTATCACTAAGTTATATGGGCTCTGGACGCATTGAATATCTCAGCCGCGGTTTATGAAAAGTACAACATATGAAAAATATAGATTTTGAGTTAATTTCTGGGTTGCAAAAAGTTAAGTTTAGAAATTAAGTCGTGGAATCTCCAAAAAATTGCCTCTTGCTGTGTTTACGGAGCATTTGTTAACATGGATAGAAACAAGCACAACAACTCTGTAAACATGCGTTATTCTGGAAATTCTCTGAACTCTAGACTATAACAGAAAATGTATTTCATGCTTGTTCATACGTATTGTTTTGTTCTTTCAGCTTGTTATGGGTCATCCACGTTAAAATGCACGCACATTTGTAAAAAAATGTCCCTCCCTTTTGGGTGCCCACGTTGTCCCTACCCACTCTCTTATACACTGTCTGAAATGTCAATATGTCATTGTCTGAACATTTAGACAATGAATATGCTCTAGGCCTAAATATATACTTGTCCTGACATCATTATCGGGAACTGTTATTGTCCATAGTCCCTCAGAAGGGACTCAATTTATTGCGTTGAATGATGCGTGTGAATATGTGTGCACAGCGTGTCTTTTTAAATGTGTGCGCGTGTGCTAACGTAATGTCCTGACATCCTACAGACAACATGTATTTATCCAGAGTCCCTTCCGACAGATTCTAAACAATTAACACTATGTTAGTACAGCTATGAAACTGTACCTTGCCTCCAGCTAGTATGTGTACTTTGATGCTGTTCCTAATGGGGTGGGTGGAACATTTATTACACCGGCGCGTGCATTATAACGTGGATGACCCATTATACTTACTGAGTTTTCAAGACTAAACGTTGTAAACACAAGGAACATTAGGTGTGGTCGCGGATTAAGTACCGATCATATACAAAGTGTTTACAAGTGAACGGTCTTCTATTTTTAAGTAGCTAATAAATGTATTTCTTTTTGCATCGCTAGCGTAAATTTCGGCAGGAATTAGAAACGCCGGAAAATTACCGCTATTTTATGAACATAGAAATAGCGCAATTTTTCATCACAAATGCCGTATTCACGTTATAACTGGGCAAGCGGGTACGACTTGTTCACTGTTTATTCGACGGTGCTTTTATCGGGTGAGCAGAAACCACGCTCTCAGATTTTCAACGTATACACTAGCCGGAATGTCACGCGATAACCGTGCGACATTTAATATGCGATGACATTCCAAAATTACAGCGAATATCATAAGATATTTTAGCGGGACAGTGTAAGTATTCTTCGCGTGCTTGTAAACGAATTGTAAGTGGGCGTCACATGACATCTTAGTTATGTCTGTTGATCCGATATGACAACACGAATTTTTACTTTGACGCCGAATCAACATGGGACAAACGGTGACCAGCCTGCCCCGGTTATAACCTGAATCCTAAACCCAACCGTAACTCCGAATAGCGTTTCACTTTCAAGGTTTAGGCTTTTGCTAATAGTTTTTTTGCGGCTAATATTTAATTCTTACTTTAGCGACGCAAATGAGAGGGAGGGACTGATATTATTGGGCCTCTCAAGAGAGACCCCCCTTGTTATTCGCTAACGAACTGTTATTTATTTTAAACTCGCCCTCCGCCGACCCTCGTTACTGAAATATTTCCCGTAGGTATTGCACCTATCCGTTGAATTAAACGTTTATTTGTCTTGTATCAAAAACTTGAGCGATAATTCAAGGTTACACTTAGGAAGGTACTTTGAAAAGTTAAGTATGCTTTAAAGGTTTGAACTCAACATTATTTGGTCCTGTAGTCATTTATGCGCTACAGTCAGGGATAATTGACATTTATGGACTATAATTATGATTTAGGGACTCTATCCACTTACGGACTCTTATTAGGGATACTGACTCCTATTGATTGGGACTCAAAATGGTGACCCCTCATATTACCCCCTGTTATTCGGGTCACTACAGTACGCATAGGTTTTGGGTTAGGCTTACGCTTAAACTTAGGAATATGAAAAATTCTCTTACCCGTCCTGCGTTTACCCGTGGATACCCGCAGGTAGCGTGCAGCTCTGGTGTTCTCCCAATTAGAGTATTGGGGGCAGGTGCCCACCCTGTTATTTTTACTACCCGTCCGCACCTTAATCTTATATACAACGGTTTTAAAAATCGCGGAAATGTTTCCTACTGCTGATACGATTTGCTTCTGTTGTATATTACTGAGCAGCGAATTTTAACAATCACCGTATATTGACTATGGTTGTGTTTACTCATGCCTGAGCCTGAAACATTTGAAATTTACATAGAATGCAGCTTTATAATGAAAATTCACTGCTATAGAGAAATTAACCTGGCGCAAGAAGAGGCGGATCCAAAAAGTTCTGACGGGGGGCGGGCTGGAAAATGTTATGAAACACAAAAATTGTAAGGTAGGGACCTTATAATTTTATCACAAAAAATTTCTGATGGGGGTGCATACGCTCTCCCGCCTCCCTCTGGATCCGCTAGCGGACGCAAGTTATCGTGGATTTACTGTCCGCAAACCGATGTTATATTTGCTTTTCTACAATGATTCAAAATAAAAAATTTAAACTTAATGAGAGTAGAAAAGTTTGTCAGTTGCCAAGCGAACAACCGATCGCTTGTTTGTAACTCAAAATGTAAACATCACTAAAAACCTTTCTATTTTTTAGAAGGAAAAATTGTCAATGAACGCCTAGGTATAACAACATTTGACTTTTGGGCTCATGTACATAATCAGGCTCAAACCGTTTTTCCGCGGGACTGTAATAGCGTAAGCTTAAGCTTTATATAATTTTTGCCTAGTCTTAGCGTAAGGCTTAGTAATATGCTTTTACTACTGTTACGGGTCTGTTGTTTAACATAGGCCAACATTTCTTATCGGGATATGTTTTGCTTGGGCGATATGGTTAAGCAAACCAAGACCGTGTAGTTAACCTAAATTTTCTTCTAGTGTACATATATAATCGGGTTTCAATAGTTACCGCACCTGTAGTTTGTACCTCTTTTGTACATAAAACTAATATTAATTTTTTACCAAATAGTTATCTTAATAGTTGAGTAAATGTCAGATGATCTTCAAGAGATGGTTAAAGGAATTGTTATTTTCCGCTTGTTTTTCAGTATTTTTGTTCTTCATTGCAATTCCTGCTGCATCAGTACTACATAGAGGTAAGGGCCTACGCTCAACCAAACCTAAACCCGTTTGTATTAACCTAAAATAAGCCTAATCATAAGCCTATGATTATCAACCTTATCGGTCCATTTTCTACGTCCATCAGTCTGTGTCTCTGAGCAACAGCCTTTATAATTTGCATAGGCCGACGTATTTAACTGACATTTTCAGCTGGGTCGCGATCGTAGCGGAAGACACTTTTTATGCCGTGGGAAGCTGTTATGCTTTGAAGGCCCATGAAAAATTTAAGGGCGGAACGTTTTTCTGCGGGACTAAGCCTTTAGTCTATTTTTTGCTTAGGCTTAGGCTTAACTGCTTAAGCATATGCTTATACTATTGTTACAGCCATGTTCTATACGTTGGACGGTTTGGATAAGGCTGTGGTTAGCCTTAAAATTTCAATAACTCGAAAGGATTTATGTTTGGCTTAAGGTTTCAGGAGTATAAAGCTTCCGTACGAATTTTGTTCTAAAATGCATTCCGTCAAAGTTTATGATTTCCTGCAATTCTATTTACGACCGCATATGTGCGTGCGTAGCTGGTTTACAAACCATTATGACTCGCAACATATCAAATCGGTATAGCACCTGGCATGCGGGTGTGCGTCGAAGTGCAGCAAACTTTTGGGATTGAATTTTCCTAGTTCTGCTCGTTTTCGACAAACAGATCAGCATTATATACCTGCTGGTAACATGTGCTATGGCTACACAGTTTCTAACCGGCGCACTCAAATATCTAAATAGGAGGAATTCGTCACCCAAAAATTGCCAAAATATATATTCCTATAACGCAATATTTCTATCTGACATAAATGATTTGCAATTTGGTTTGAGGTAACGACATCCCTTAGTGACTTTCCTCGGAACGCCCCCACTCCGGTACAAAAGACGATACGCATATATATACGTATATATACATATATACGTATACATACATATTACGCCAACACGTAAAATCGGCACCATTGCAACCATATATGTCTTGCCCCAAACAGCTATTTGCTCCAGTTGGCATCTGGGACATTACAAACGACAATTGCTGTTCGGGGCAGCACAAACAATTACTGGAAAGCAAAGTGCTTTCGACTGGAGCATTGTAGAGACGAAACAGCTGCTGGAATGCATACTGTTTTGATTGGTTATTCAGGTTTTACTGTTTGAGAAAAAACTCGCACTAAAAATTATTTTGCTTGACCATATTTGTAATTGCAAACTTTAAATTAAACAAGCTTTATGGTGTTTAATAGCATAAGCACTGACAACGCTGTGTGAACGTGCGTCTGCGTAGTAATGTTTAATCGAAAACCACATTATTGTGAAATCAAGCAAAATAATACTTATTAAAGCCAAAGCGCAACCGTAGTGTACGACGAGTTATTCAGAGCCGTAATATAACGGGCTATGGGGCCTTAGGCTCCGTACGACGTTTTCCATTTATAGAGGCGTACCCAGAATTTCTGAAATTGCGCTTCTGTAACTGTATTCCTTGACCCCATATAAGCCTGCTCAATTTATAGTTTGCAAATATGGTGAAGCCAAATATTGTGCAAGTCAGTTTTGGGCAACACAGCCAAGCCTGAACAACCAATCACAAACAGAGTGCATTCCAGCAGCTGTTTTGTCTGTACAATCCTCCAATCAAAAGCAGCTCGCATTCCAGTAGTTGTTTGGGCTAACAGTAATTGTCGTTTGAGACGTCCCAGTTGACTTTTGTAACTTTCCTCTTTACAGCTACGTTCGCAATATTCAACGATATAGCAAAGCGATTAGCCAATAGAAATCGTCAGCAAGTGCCTCGAACCAACTTTTCAACTGCACTCAAACCCAAGGAAACGTTTCATCAAATTGATTTGCAACACATTTTATATCCAAAACATCTTGAAAGTGGTGTATTTCCTAAAATAAAACGTCGGCATCGATTGTTATATCCAAAGTATAATTTAATTTTTTGCGGAATACCCAAAAATGCTCACACTCAAGTGCTAGGTACGTGTAAACTATTTTCATACGTAGTGAGTTACTCGTATCAGAGTTGAAAGACTGATATTTACTTCGCCTTTTCAGAGTCTACCCACTTCACTACTCTATCCTGGACTGTCATTTTTGTTGCAACCCAGCTCCAGTTGGTTGAACAAGGCATTTTTTAAGTTACACTAGCCACTTCCTGTTGTTTAAGTTCTTTACTAATGGAATATACCACAGTGTAAACGAATAGTAAATTAACGGAAACGGAAACAGATACTGATCGAAATAACAAAAACAGAAACCGAAACGGAAAACGGATTTTCACAAATGTTTTATTTTTCTGCCAATATAATTGAGGTGTGCATAATTTCACCGTCCTTTCAAAAATCTAAAAAAATAGCGAATGCATCAAAAAAATTTAAGATTTTAGATGAATTTCGTAATTCGTATTTCATTTCGAAATATTGCTGTGTATGTTTAACAAAACAAACTGCGAAATATGTTTGTGATGATTTATAGCTAATTTTCAAAGAAAAATTAACAATTTCCGTTATTCCTATAACGGATATCGACACCAATTTTCACCGGAAACGGCAATGGATATCCGGTTACACTATGAAATATATTTTTAAATTTGTTCCAGAAAGTATTTATACAATCTCTTAATACGGTAATCGGTATTTATGAACCAACGCCGCTTTATACGCAAGCAAATATTATTCAAATTGAAATATAAAACCCTTTTCGCATGGCTTATCATAATCTTTAATTTTTAAAAACAGCGTTCTAAATTTATAAAACAGGAACAATTATTAAAAGTTTCAGATATGAAACAGGAGCGTATACTAGAGCCCTGATTTTTAAATAAGATTAGAAAGTCCAAACGTTTTGAAACCAAAGTACACACGAACTCGCATACGTATTTATGAGGGCTAAAACAAGAACTACGTTTTGCCGTAACAGAAGCAGGAACAGGAATTGAATTTCTTTGCAGGAACCGGAATTTGAAATAATTTCCATCGCCGAATTACCGTTGAACTTTATAGAAAACTTGCAAAAAATGTCACAAGCGAATATTCAGCTATCAGAAACAGCTTATTCACAAAATTGAACTAATTGCAAAAACAATCATTTCAAAATACAGTAGTTGATTCATGCATCTTTGAATGCAGAAACAAAAATTGAATTTTTGCAGGAATTCCGGCTGGAACAGTAATTTCGGTGAAACACTGGTATATACCTGAAAGTTGCACATGTGTGCAAATATATGGAAAATATTGTGAACACAAAGTATTTTATTAATATCGGGGGTTGTATAAAGCTCGGGGATGGAACTTTTTTCTGCGGGATTGCAATAAGGTAGGCTTTTAAACTTATACCAGTTTTTTTGCTAGGTTTAGGCTTAGGAATATGCTTATACGACTGTTACGGTCTTGTTCTATACATTGACCAATATCGGCATAATTTTAGAGAGGCCAATTAATTTTTGTTATTTCATACTGTAAAATAATGTCTTCTGCGGACGGGCTAAAAATTGTTTACTCGCATGCTGCGCGTCACATTGTTTTGTATTTTAAATAAATTTTACTATTCTGAAAACAATCTATAATTACAAACGTATTTTATTAAGTTTCTAAACAACGGCATAGGTACAAATGTTACAATGTAGACCAATGCGTAGTGCTGTCTTTGATAAAAACTGATAATGCGTATTTACGAAAATCCACCGATTGCATAAGGTGATTTTCTCGCTTTCCAAATTCATTTTAGCTCTGTTTTGCGCTGATTATTTGAGACGCAACAAGAGAGTGTCTCGTTTGCTCAGACGCGAGCCAAGAGGTGTATATACAAAGGCATGCCGCCGTTCTTTTGTTCTTGCACCCGAAAATTCAACTGACACGAGGTAATTTTTTGACAAACATTATTCAAAGCAAATTTTTGCAGGAAAAACGGTTTTCGTACAAGCATCAGATGGAGTAAAAAAATTAAAATTTTGCGTCAAGCAGTATTAACTAAATCATTAGTAAATTTGGTGCTTAATATGTACATGTCCGCAGAGAAGCTAATCGCCTTTGCGCGTTGGCGTCCTCTGTTTATATTATAGGCGTAATCATCAAACAACGACCATTTCAAAAATTTGTAGGTGCACTAGTGCCCATTTGAAAACACACCACAAAAGTTAGCAGAATTGAAAAATAATCTTTGAAACAAGGTAGTGCCTGTTAATATGATTAACCTACTTCGAGTGCGGCTGTTCTAAAATTTAAATATACGAATTTATATCAATTCTTTACGCTGCTCTCACGCAAGTTGGAGACCAGCGCTACACTAATACATTTTAATACCTTTAATTTTGGATATTCGTTTGAGAATTACTGAGATTTATGGAGTACGACGTGAAGGAATGTTAAGCAAAAATGATAACTTTTGTCCACTGCATTTGCACCGTTAGCTGTGTAATTACCACTCGTTTTTATTGATTTAATTTACAGTTATAATTTTGCTAAACATTCAGCAAATCAAATGCAGACTGGCGTTTTGCCATAAAAATAAATAACTAAAGAATGTATGTTCATAAAAGTTGCGCATATTTCAAACACGAATCATTCAAAATGAAAGCAACTGTCTTAAAACTCAAATGAAATTCGACAATATTCTCCCTTTAAGATTGTCATAAACCACAGATTTGGGTTCAACCTGATCATCAGGACCGAATAATGAGTTAGTTTTCCGTAGTGAGAATAGTCCGGAGCCAAACCAATAGACCAGACTCGTGCGCCAAGCGACTTCTGGATCTTGCCAGGCTATCTTAAATTACGAAACCAAACAGGCAAAACCATAAAAGCTCAGTCAAAACGGTTGCAGGGTATACAGCGACAACCTCTGTAGAGCATAAGTTTAGACAAACCGCATACGATGCAAAAATGTTGAGTCAAATTGACTCTCTCCGAAATAGGCTCTATCAGACTACACAACCTGAGTCAATTTCGACTCCGGCCGAGTCAAATTTGACTCATTGAATCGTATGTTTGGCTCTGGTGGAGCCGAATTTGACTCAGTTTGTGTAGTCCCTACGGTTTCGGATTAGATTCAGGTTTAGTTTTCAGGCCAATATAGTTGACATGAGCATCTCTGGATGTTTTTATAACAATTTCTACATTTTTATTTCAGCTACGTTCAAAAATGGGCATCACCTACGTGGCATAAACTGGCAATTGTGCGAAATCCTGTCGAAAGGTTTATATCCGGTTGGCAATTTCTGTGTCACCATAAACGCGGAAGTAAATGCTTTGGCTGCCGCGATATTCACTGTTTTGCCAGACGGATTTTTCATTTACTGACCCGATTTGCGTCAAAACGCGTTCGACCCAATGAAAATGCCATTTTCACTCATATGTATCCGCAGGCGTGGTATTGCGAATTTAAATCACGTCTAAACGGCTACACAATCGTTAAATATGATAAGTCGGAGCAGTTCAGAGAGCACATACGACAACTACTATCGTCTTGGGGAGTACCTCAGAGTTTACTATTTCGTGGCTGGGGTAAGGACGGGTAAGTAATGTACCGATTCAGTGCAACTGGAAGCAAGTATTATATAGATGTTGCTAGGCGCAAACGCGTACCAGGCTTTTCAATTGGGAGTGGTTTAGTCAATCAGGAATTACAGTAAAGCTGAATTTGGAAAAAATCTGCGAGCAAAGCGAGCGGAAAACTTGACACAATTTTAAAATTAAAGTGTCTCAATGATAGATATACGTCTTCTTCGAATACGAAAGCAAAATTTGATCTCTAGATCGCTTGTTTATCGTTTGATACAACTTTAACCCGTGGCGTGCTAAGCTCAAAAATGTTAATAGTCAAAACTATTGCATTTTAGATCTTCGAAATTTCTTGATGTTTGGACTGATCACACCAGCTCGAAAAAGACATCTGGTCAACTTTATAACGAAGTTATAAGCAACGCTCGTACTCTGAAGTTCATTCATAAATTATATATGATCGATTATTATTATTTTAATTACACGTTAGAAAGTTCGTCATAAAGTTTAATTTTTGAGGCGACAACAACGAAGTTGCGATGCTAAAAATAGGCACCTTTTATGGAACGAAAATTTTTGCTTTGAACTCTATTAATCTTCCCTCTGCCTTCTATAAAACATTCCTGCACTGCAAAAAATGGTGAGTCAAACTGACCCTCTCCGAAACAGGCTCTACGGGACTACACAAACTGAGTCAAATTCGAGTCCGCCAGAGACAAATTCGACTCACTTAGTCGCACGTTTGACTCTTGCGGAGTCGAATTTGACTCACTGTGTGTTCTCCCGTAGAACCTATTTCGAGAGTCAATTTGACTCACCAATTTTTGCAGTGTGGTTGCTGGTGCTGAAACAATAGTTAATAGTTGCAAAGATTTGTCTAAGGTAATTGATTGGCCTCTGCAGCTCTAACATCAACTTAATCTTGTAATGTTTTGTTTTAATTCGCGGTCAAGTAAGGCATTTGAAATCTGTGCGATAAAATGTGGTGGGTATAAGAATGCAGTTACTGATAGTCATTTTAGTGTTTTCAGTTGTGTGTTTCGTGTTACATGCAACCATAGCTTTGCAATCAAGTAGCAAGCTCAATATGCACAAAAGGATTGACCAGAACAATTTTTTGGTTTGGCATGATATTGGTTGCATACGACTTAGACTGGGCTAAAACTTTTCTATTGGGCAAATGTTTTCCTGCATACTTTTCTGATCGAGTACTCTTTCGTCGTTTATTCCTTTTGTTCGTTCGGTACTTTTTCGTATAACCAGCCATAACGTCAAATGTCGAGCACAATAGAAAACACAACGCGACAGCTCCCGACGAACGGCAACACAGAACAGCAGCAGCCTCAGGCTTAACCGCTTTCTCTGACCTTGCAGAACCTTGAGAGTAACTTTGAGCCAGATCATCGAGATAGTATAAGTATAGGTATAGCCCTGCCACTGAATGAATCTCTTATAACGATCAAATGTATAGAAAATGTTGTTAGGTTTTGTAACTAATTGCACTAGACGCCAAATTGTACAGGGTTATAAAAATTAATGTATTATTGCTGTTGTCATACCGCTAATATATCGTTTGTATTGCTCAATATTTTATTTCAAAATAAGGAACTTACAGTGTTATTTCACTTGGTACCGATTTGCAACAAGCATGCTTATCCAACAGTTCACACAAAATCCGTATACTGTAGTTAAAGTTAGAATCTTTAGAACTTTGGCGGCTGAAATTGGATATAATTACCATACGTTCTAAATAGTTAAACATGAAATTTACTCTCGCCAAGATTTATTTGACACTTTGGGCCAACAGTTTAACACGTGCATACAATTTAAAGCTAAAGACAACCTCCAATTTGTTGTTAGTGATTTCTTAGAGATGGCGGGCATACGGGTCACTTGACTACGATCTGTTGTTAATTTGCCAGAATCACGTATTTTCAACCAGTACTCATACGAATATTATTCTTGAACTATACTTAAAACATCACCGTTTAGCTTTAAAAAGAAATTACCTAAGTTTACTCCTTTTCTCATTTTTGGCCCTTTATCTTCGTTTAATCTGTTACATATTTTCCTTGTATACAAGGGCAACCCCACGGGGGGCATTGGGAGACCCTGCCGCTCAAATAGACTCGATCTAAACGTAAACAATCTTGAATTGCAATTGTAGGGTCCCCCAAAATTATTCCGTGCTCCCATATATAATTTTCTGCGGACTCCTCTGCTTATACATTTTTGTATTTATTAATAATATATTGCACTTTTTTTAATGAAAACTGTACTGTTGTTGTTGTTGTTGTTGTTTTTGCTGTTTCTGTTGCTGTAAAACTAAGATTCGAAACCCAGTCTCACGGGTGGGAGGCGTTTACCATGACCACTGAGCTATAGGAGCGTGATGCTCGAGCGCGAGTAGGCCTTCACGTCTTGTCGAGATTTTGCACTGCGCACATTTTTATAAACGTTAAACACTGCTAACAGTGTGTGTATTGCTCGTACATTATTGTATTTAGTTGCTCATAGTATACTCTATGAGTGAAAGGGTTAAAATTTTATTCGTTTAAATTCATTTTGCTTCACATCCGGCTACAGTGAAATATGGCGACATCTGGCTGATATTTTTCTGTTCAAGTTGCTCCCAGGTATGCTGGCACGCGTGATGCAGGTTCTGGATAGTCACCAAAGTTTTTTTATCAAAAATTACGTTGTATAACGAAAACAGGAGGTCTTTTAAGTATACTAAAACCTACCTATTATAATTCTGTGGCTTCTAAGGGCTTTATCGATGCATGCTTATATTTATTGGCACCAAGGACGTGTAACAGTTCAATAATATCCACGTCAGAGCAACAAAAACTTGAATACTAAAATTGAGCCCATGTTACTTTAAGGGGCGTCCAGGTTTCTGATGGATCCATAAAAGAGTAGGTTTATCTTCTTAGATTATATTTTTTGCTTAGGCTTAGGCTTAGGCTCAGGTTTAGGAACCCATTTTTGCAACGCTTAGGCTTAGGCTTAGGAATACGCTTAATCTACTGTTACGCCCCTTAAAGTAACATTGGCCAATTAAAATTGCCTCTTTTCAAGGTCGCGGGGTTTTTCACACTTCTGTCACCGTGTTACTTGTTGAATAGCAATGAATATGGTTTTTAGGCATTCTCCCGAACGGGTTCACTCTAAGCTAAAATGGCGTATGAACTATAATACCAAGAAATGCGTCTGACTTTTTGCTCAATTAACGCGCAAGTATTCCGGCAGTAAGTTCTTTCATGGCGAAGAACTCCATAAGGTCGACATCACTATAAATATATACTCACAGTAAATCCAATCAGTAAACATTAACTCACTCTGAGTTGAGTTGCTTATCACTCTGAGCTGATTTAATTTATAGTGAGTTGATTAGCTAACTCAGAATCGGTTGAATCAAGAACTCACAATGACTCGCGACAAGTGTGTGCAACTGAACATGTATTCTATGGAAATAAATGTACCACCGGGCGCTACGTTTTTGGCCGATCCCTCTCAGTAAGACCGAGGTTGTAGTTAGCGCTCCGAACGTATAATACGCATATAGGTTTTAAAAGTATAAACGTGGTAACTTTTTTAAATAAAATATTTCAACATGTGAAATTGACTGAAATTATTAGCTCTCGGTTGAATCAACTCATAATTCTGAGTTCTGTCTGTCCTATTTCAGACTGAGTGATTCAACTTATTCTGCGTTAAAAACAGCTCACTGAAATTTTACAGTTTATCGGAAAACCGATCACTTATCTGTCACACTAAGCGAGCGGAGTGTACCAAACACAAATTGTGGGTGAAGGTACTCCAAACAACCACTGGAATACAATATGTATCTCAGGTATAGAAGATGTTTAGTCACAAAACCATAGTTTTACCCGAATTTTTTGTCAATAAACAAATTCACAAACAAATAATTACTCTGTTATCGAGCGTGCCGGATTAAAATTCATCCGTATGAGTCCGTCCTTCATACTTTAAACCTGCTACCGTTTCCCTGTTTTTGTTGAAATTCAAGTGGTCAGTATGCCGCCAATCAGACATAATCTCAAATTTGAAAATCAATTTTATGGCTGATTTAATTACAAGTTAATCTACATTTCACACCTATGTTATTGCTCTTGTCGAACGCGAGAAGGTTCAAAAATTGATATAATAATAATAATAATAAATATATTATATTCGTCCAAAGTACTTCTGTTTGATTATAAAACAATAAATCATTAGGTTGGCGGTGTCGTAAAAACAAATAAAAGATGCCAGTACTAAACTGAAATCCTTGCCAAATAAGAAATTTGTCGTTTACTGGGTCAAGGAAAGTTATTGAGAGGATGATTGTTTTGTTGACAAATTTTATTTAAATTGAATGAAAAACTTTCGACTGTGTATGACGAAGCAGTAGACTAAAACTGATTGAGCGTAGGTGAAGGTTTCTAAACACGATTTAGGAACTGTAAATTTTCAATAGACAAGAAATATTTTATGCACCGCGAAATTCTGAATCCGTCAAAGTTTAATTTTTACTGTGGAAAACAGATATCACTAATTTAATGTAAGTGCTAAACACAATTCAGAATACATACCTGAAACTAAATTTCAGAGTTTGATGACCATATTTGCTAAAAAGCTGAATGCTAAATACTCTGACTGGCAACACTACTCAGTGGTTGTCTTTGAAGACAAATCCTGTGTTGCAAATGAGAGCTCAACTACAAAGACACACCGCAAAATTAACACTAAACGAACAATTATTGTTTATTTCTCACAATAAAATGTCAATTTGAAATTATACACAACCTCAATATTTCCACTGATTACACCGCTTATCGTTTAAAATATTGTGAGAAACTTTGTTAATTTTTCACACCAACACACCAACGATAATTTTACGCTAGACCACAAGTCGTCTAAAAGGTAACTAGACAGAAAATATTCGCAAAATATTTTATATTTATAAAAATCTGAAACATAATATGCCTATAATTTTCCGGAAACAAGGACCACAACACAGTTAACGCGGTCACAATTTTGGCTAGGAAGACTCAACTATATCATTTTGCGATTGTCATACATTGTATGCATGGGTGTAACCTGGATGTCAGAAATGGAAGGCGGGGTACGTTCACTAAAAGCTTCAAAGTGGAGGTTGACCCCTGAACCACCCTGGCTACACCCTTAATTGTATAGCCAATCAAAACTAGCAGATTGCACTCATAGTATTGCTCAATAGAAATTTTTCTAAATCCCTAGTGGCGAGGCTGCCACATGCGCCTTATTGATCAGTTTTTTCAATGAGTAGCTATTAAGTAAGATTCTACTACCGCTAGCTATCATCTAAAGTTGTATACACTATACAAAAGGTGGGCTATGTCAATTATAGGGACCTTAGCACTGAAAGACGTGTATGCTGAAGGCTTACAGTCTGGGACGCTTACGCTAAGACTTGGGCTTACGGTAGGCTCATGTTCTGGTTTAGGATTAGGCTTAGCAAGCAGACCCTATAGTTAACATGGATTCTAAGAGCAATATTCTAATTACAATACAAACTGTAACTTAAAGTTATATATTAGCACCAATTATATTATGCATAACTGTTTACAATGAGATATGCAAAATTCAGAAATACATGAATTCAAAAATACAAAGTCGTATATAGAGCGTCTCTATTGCAGTATTCGTGATAGCCATGTAATGTTTAGCAGAGCCTTAGCTTCCAGCAAATAGTAATTTGTCACCAACAAGTGTCAGCTATGGCTAATTTAGAAGAATATGCAACGGGTCAGATCTTGTGCATAAAAGAACCGCTTATATGTTGTTCTACAGGCATTTTTTCGTGTTTAATCTGACTTCAAAATCCATATGGAGTGGCATGGCGAAAATACAACACATTCTGGTACATTTTGTGAAACATGCGCACAACAAGGCAAGTTGCATACTGTTGTCTACAATCACCAAAAGATTTATATATGTCGTAGAATGGAGACTAATAGACAACGTGTCCAACTCTGAGTCCGAATTAATAGTCTTCTATAATCCTCGTTGAAATCCGTAAATGGGTGAAATCCAAACATTCTAATTAGAGCGCGTAAATGTGAATTATCGTCATTAAAGTGCGAAAAGCGCTCATGATCCAAATGGAAGTTCAGTACAGAATGGGATACAAAACCAAACATTAGGTACTCATCCATCCTCTCTTATTCGGGTTTACCAGGCAACTCTCTACGTTGCAACAATTTCCCGTCGTATTTTTTCGTTTATAAAAGTAAATCTTTACGACTTTGCGCGAATATTCATGGCAAGCTTTACCGTTCCGGAGTGCAATTAAAAACTGCTCGCCATATCGAAATCATTCATTATCGGATGTATATACAAGGGGGTTAACAGTGTGCCAAACACCCTGTTATGTATTAACAATTTTATAAAATACCGAACCGAAATATCAGGTAACTTGATAGTTGTGTACTTTCGGGCCCGTAGCCAGCTCGCCTTGCTAGAGGGGGCTAAATATATTAAAGGAGGAGAATACAAGGGTTTTTGATGCCTTACAAGCAAGATTGAAATTTTTCTAGGGGAATCAAAAGTTTTCTAGGGACCGCTGAGCTCCCACCACGTTTCCCTCCCACTTATGAGCCCGCGTGCCTTGCCCGAATACCTAAACGTTGACAAAATAAAATGCAATAAATTAAATACTTTGTTCAATTGCACTACAGGTTTCGAACAAAGCAGTATGGCTTTCAAGTACCTTCACGTTTTACCGTTTTCCTCTGTACTAGTTCACAGGAGAACCTACACGGTTGCTAGAAGGACTCCGTGACATGCTAGAATATTTGTACAGGGTCCAGGAACTCTTAAAATTTACGCAATAACAGAGGGGTCAACACAACCGGTAAGGTATCCGATCGTTTGGTAGGCAATCAAGAGCGAAAAGACACGCTTGTACTTGAAATATTTCAAATTGCAACTAGAAACAATTAATTTTGGTAAGATTTTCAGAATGCTGGTGACACTCCTGTATTTTTCTATGGGTATAATTTGACACCACAGTCACGTTAAGTTAGAATTAATACAATCTTATTCATTCCAATATTACAGAAATTGAAATTGATTAAACTTTTCGGTTCAGTTTAATGGAAACGAAATCAAAGCTTGTACGCAAACTAACACGATCGTAGGCTTATTTTTCGATAACAAAAACAAGGTAACGGTTCAACGTTGGCTAATTATTTCTTCGCATGAATTGGTGTTCACTGTTGATTCTTTAATTTTACGACGTCTTGGCATCTAGTGCATTATTTTAACTGGTTGCTATACAACCAATCGTCGAGTTGGAATTTGAAAACACATTATATGGTGTGGATGAAATGCAATTCTGCCAGTTTGGTGTTAATTGATTTGTTGTTGTATTGCAATAGTTGTTCGCAGTGTTACAGCCAGATTGCAGACCTTCATAGTAGTATGCGTTCAGTTGTAGATGTGGTTGTTGTTGTTGTTGTTGTGATTGCACTGCTGTGTCTGTGGTATAATGTTGCATTGTATTGTGTTTTATCGCCGATTGAGGTTCACTTGTGTGCAATTTGTTGCACTGTAAAACCTGCGTAGTTGCTATGCTGTTGCGTTGAGTTGAGTTGTGTTTCAGTTCAGTTGACGCACTGCAATTTTTATGCTGTTGTTGTTGGTGTTGTTGTTGTTGCTGCTGCTGCTGTTGCTGTTGCACCACATACTGCAGTTGCGCTTGTTGAAGTTGTTGATGATAATGTTGTTGTTGTCGTTGTTGTTGTTGTTGTTGTTGCTGCTGCTGTTGTATTGCAGGAGCATAGCAAGGTGTGTGCTGTTGCTGATATTGTTGTTGTTGTTGTTGTTGTTGTTGTTGCATTACATACTGCAGTTGCGCTTGTTGTAACTGTTGATAATGTTGTTGTTGCTGTGCAAAATCATGCAGTGATGTAGGCTGATTGTTTGCAGATAGCGATGTTATGCATTTTTTGTCCAGGGTTTCATCCGAATTTGCATCATTCAGTTTCGAGTCCATGTGATGCGGTTGGTGACGTTCCATTCGATAATGTTGGTCTGTATTTGATTGTAGTTTCAGTTGCTGTTGCGTGCCACTGTTATGGCGTAGCGCTGGTGCTGACGGTTGCACATGTGCGATTGGTTTTGATTCGTTTATATTATAAATATGGTGTTGATGTTGCTGATTCTGTTGTTCACTAATTGCATAACTGTTTGTATTATTCATATTATTAATATTGTTGCTATTGTTGTGGTTGTCGTCGCTGAAGCTGTTATTAATGTTATTGTTTGTATTGCTTTGGGCGTCTGTAGATTTATTCACTTTTGATGAAGCCGTTTCTTGCTTTTTGTTTTTCTGACGCCGATTTTGAAACCAAATTTTCACTTGTCGCTCGTCGACCCAATGATATAGTTCTTTAACCAGTTCAAAACGACGTTTTCTCGTGATGTATTTATTTTTGTTAAATTCAGATTCGAGTGCATTTCTGAGCCAAGCCGGATACGATTGCCGTCTATTGCGACGATCTAAAACTAAGATTATTGATGAAGTATTCCATTAAATATTAACTCAGTGGCCATTTCTAATTTTTTTACTTTTTTGTCATTAAGCGCATAAAAATTTAAAGGCATTTTATTGCTTATTCACTTATCCTGACTATTTCAACTTAGCGATCCATCAACGGTGTTTATTTACGAATTTTAGTTTTTGCCTTAAAGGTGAGCAAGACAAGTGAAACCAAAATGTTGAAAAATGTTAAAGACCGATGGGAAAGAAGAGTGGCTGACACTAAATTAGCGTCTAATTTCTCGCTCGCACGTGAAGTTCCTTTCATCGGGTCCACACCAGCCTAGCGCCGTACAGAGATCCAAACCTAGATTTTGTTAGTAATTATTTTGAAAGTATTGATTATAACAACAACAACAACAACAACAACAACAACAACAACAACAACAACAACAACAACAAACTTACCGCCATTCAAAAACGCAGGATGCCAACCAATCTGTGTGTATTGTAAATGACAATTGGGCCAATATCCAAAAGGATGTGGAGGATAATTTGCAGCAGCCGCTGAATAGAACGCCGGGTTTGAAGGCACCAGGGCTGGAGTTTGTTGAATTGCAAGCGAATCTGTCCCAGAACCTGCGACGTTGCCAACAGTTGTGCCATACAACGCGGCGCAGCCCAAAGGATTGTGAACGCCAAACTGAAATGCCGTTTCAGTGCTCGGATTTTCGTTGGTTGTTGTCGTTGTTATGAGACTGTTATCAGCGACAGAGGACAGTCTGTCTGTGGAAGTGCCAGACAAAACGATTTCCTGAACGCCGACCTCAGACGAGTTTTCCACCTCTCCAGAGTGAGTGATTTCAGATGCGTTTTCACGGGACGAGTTCGTTGCTATCATATGATTGGATAACAAGCGATCATGAACTGGTGAAACAGAAATTGGGTTGAATATTGTTTGGTTATCATCTGGATGATCATCAGATGGCCGCGATTCTGTCTGGACGAGGTTTTCGCTTGTGGAATCTGGGATACCTTGGTATTTCTGGACGAGGTGCATATGACTGGTATTTTGTTTACGAGACATAATGCAACGATGTGCAGTTGTTCCAAAAATTATTATGTTTCGCAATTAGCACGCAGTTGAAGCAAAATATTAATAAGTATCACTTACTTATTAATTTATAACAATGAAAGCTAAGTGTTTTGCAATATCTGAAAACGTTTCTGACGTAGATTAGATGCGGGATACAGCTTTTTTGTGCCGAGCCATCTCTTAATGGCTGAATTTGTCCTATAGCTTCATCAACAGCGGAAAACCGTTAGAAATCTTTCCCCATACATTCACTTTTCGACTAGCCCGATTCAGTAATTCAAACATTTAAAAATTGCAAGTTTTCTAAACAGACACATTATTTTTGGACAAAATGGCCTATAAAACACAGCGTACGTGTACCGTCCACAAGCAATAAAATTTAAATTTTACACCGAGAATTTTTTCGAAAATTTGTCAGTTTATCACAAAATAGTATAATCAACAGTAATATTTTCGTAAACTGCCACCGGATTAAACAGAAGTTTTTTCTATAGCGGACCAAGGGATCAGTCTATGATTATAGCTTGAATCGTTCAAAAGTTCGCTTAAAATAACTAAAAATTAAAAATAACTTAAAATAGACGCAACCAATTATTTGAAAGTTCTCAATTTCCCATCAAAGTTAAAAATTGCAAATGTTTTATGAAACAAAACAAATATTTGTAATAGTCTATCAAACCGTTCACAACAATGAAAAAAGCGTATATTCAAACGGCAAATCTCCTACTTTTTATCGTTGCTTAGGCCGAAAATAGACAGGTAATATATTTCTAAAATTCGTGGAAGTTTCTGAGAATTATTCACCCAAACAGGATAGCTTACTGCCTCCTAGAGGTCACTTATTCAAAGATTTCAATGTTTACTGAACTTGGAATTAAATTTTCTGTACTGAAATGTACAGCGTTTCCGAAACAATAGAATATAGTAAACATGAGCAGAGTTTATTGCAATAAATCTGATAATATGCTTGCAAATTCATGACATTGCCACTGTATTCTGTTTTGTCAAATACTTTAAAATGGCTGCAATATTTGCAATTTCAATATCTTTTAATGATGCAGCCAGTCTTAGATATTCGTGTTACGGCGGATTAGTTTCTTCCTATTTTAAGTTACATAAAATCATGAGTATATAAAATAGGCTCGTTGGACGATGACTGTTTTTTTTTGGCTCGAAATTGTATTTAAATTTCTGTAAAACCGAAATTTTTGTTTCCTACAAAGGTACGATTATTCGTGGAATAAGCGTAATCATATAACATATAACTGAAATAGAGTTGCGCTATCCTTTACTGTGCCGGACGCTGCTGCACACCGCCGACCGCTGCGTTGCGTTGCTAAACAAAAAGGCAAAATCTATTTGGTGGTGTGCGACAATTTTTAATAAATTTTTATCGCACCCCGCGACTACAGCGCAACCTATACTGTGCTAGTAGAAAAATCGCTAAAAATTTGCGTAAAATCAGAAAAACGCAAAGGTCCGAAAGATACAAACCCGCTTGGATTCAGCGGCTCTTGTACAAAATGGTGTTGCTATTAATAGAATTGCTTTATCTAAACTTGCTTATTAACTCATGGCGTAACAAACGTACTTTTGAGTGGCGAAATGTAGTATAAGTAGATTCCTAATTCTAAACGTAGCCTTCGCGTAAAGCTAAGGCTGCAACTAAACCTAGGCTTAACACAAAGCCAACAAAATAATGTAAAGGCTAAGCTTACTCTATTGCAGTTGGCTGAAAAACTTTACGCCTCTCAAAGCAACATGGCCCAACACAGCACTAACAGCATTTGACAAACATCATGAATTGAACTTGCATATACCTGCGCGGTTGCATAATCTCATCATTGCTTTAGCTTATCTACAATAGTATTTTTGAATATCAGAACAAATTACTGTAGTGACTCGAATAAGAAGGGGGACTAATATTTATTTGGCCTGTCCAGAGAATACCTCTTTGTTATTAGTTTACGAACTGTTATATATTTTTAACCCACCCTTCGCCGCCTTCGTTAGTTATATATCAAGTACTGACATTATCTGTTGAATTAAACCGGTTTCTTGTATCAAAAGCTTGAGCGATAGTACAAGGCTATACATAGTAATGTACTTTCAAAACTTAAGTAGGCTTTAATGTTTCAAACTCGACTTTATCTTATCCTGAAGTTATGCACTACTATTACGGATAATGGACATTATAAACTCTAGTTTTGGTTTAGGGACTCTATCAGCTTACAGATTCTTATTAGGGATACTACTCCTACTGATTGGGACTCAAATTGGGGGCCCCTCCTATTACATCCTCCCCTCTATATACGGGTCGCTACAGCATATTAGGCAATCTAGGATCAAAAATAAACAACGAGATCAGGAGATCAGATGCATCCAGCGGGATTAAACACACCTTTCCAACCGTGCGCTACATGCAAAATTGCGTTTCGTAACATTTGTCAGCCTGTCTGCCCCTACTCCCCGTCAGAAATTTCTGGATTCGCCAAGCACACAAAACATCCTCCCCTCTATATACGGGTCGCTACAGCATATTAGGCAATCTAGGATCTAGGAAATTGAGTACATTTTACGTATCGAGTGAGATCAGATGCATCCAGCGGGATTAAACACACCTTTCCAACCGTGCGCTACATGCAAAATTGCGTTTCGTAACATTTGTCAGCCTGTCTGCCCCTACTCCCCGTCAGAAATTTCTGGATTCGCCGCTGCACACAAATACTTTAAATATATAGTGTATTCGTACAAAAACAGTCACTACACACAGAATAACGTGTGAAAAAAATAATTTCGGTACATATACCACTAAGCCTCCTCCTGGCTACACCTCTGCCATTAATCCAAAATTGTATTCAACTGCTGAACATGATAGCAAGGTAACAACTAAAATTTTACACCGCACCTGTTTGTTTATGTTTTCTTGATCGTTTCGTCACCATTTACACTGATTTCTCCTCGATCTACAGTTTTGCAAAGAGAGACGAAACAAATGTAAGTGTAAACATATTCATAGTGTTTTCTGTAAGGATCTCACGCTCGGAGTTAATTAGATTCTATTGGGGCAATTGCTGAGAAGAAGATACAAATTGTGTAGTTTGAATGCAATTATGCAAGTATGGAGTTACAGGATTCGTTGTTGTATTGCAATAGTTGGACATGTTGCTGTTGCCAAGTTGCGATCCTCCATAGTATGCGTTGAATTGTAGAAGCTGTTGTTGTTGTTGTTGTTGTTGTTGTTGTTGTTGTTGTTGTTGTTGTTGTTGTTGTTGTTGTTGTTGCTGTTGTTGTTGTTGTTGTTGTTGTTGTTGTTGTTGTTGATGATGATGATGCGTTACATATTGTAGTTGTGCCTCTTGTAGTTGTTGATAATACTGTTGTTGTTGTTGTTGTTGTTGTTGTTGTCGTTGTTGTGCTGGAGCAAAATAAGGTGCGTGCTGATGTTTTAGTTCATTTGCTGTTTCACTGCTATGCGGTTGCTGCTGCTGCTGTTGTGCTGGTTGCTGCTGCTGCTGTTGTTGTTGTTGTTGTTGTTGTTGTTGTTGTTGTTGTTGTTGTTGTTGTTGTTGTTGTTGTTGCATTACATACTGCAGCTGCGCTTGTTGTAATTGTTGATAATATTGTTGATGCTGCTGTGAAGAAGCATGCATTGATGCAGCATGGTTGTTTGCAGACAGCAAGGTTGTGCAGTTTTTGCCCAGGGTCTCATCTGAATTTGTATCATTCAGTTTCGAGTCCGTATGATGTGATTGCGTTTTGTGAAGTTCCATCCGATAATGTTGGTTTGTATTTGATTGCAGTGGCAATTGTTGTTGCGCGCCGTTGTTATGATGTAGGGCTGGTGCTGACGGTTGCACATGTGCGATTGGTTTGGACTCGCTTCCATTATGGATGTGATGGTGATGTTGCTGATTCTGTTGGACACTGATTGCATAACTGTTTGTATTATTAATGTTATTATTGTTGCTATTGTTGTGGTTGTCGTCGCTGAAGCTGTTATTAATGTTATTGTTTGTATTGCTTTCGGCGTCTGTAGATTTATTCACTTTTGATGAAGCAGTTTCTTGCTTTTTGTTTTTCTGACGCCGATTTTGAAACCAAATTTTCACTTGTTTCTCGTCGACGCAATGCCATATTTCTTCAACGAGTTCAAAACGACGTTTCCTCGTGATGTATTTATTTTTGTGAAATTCAGATTCGAGTGCGTTTCTGAGCCAAGCCGGATACGTTTGTCGTCCTTTACGACGTTCTGAAACTGAGATTTTTTAATAAATTTCTTCAAATTTTAAAAGTCAGTGGCCATTGCTCATTTTTCGCTTGATTTTGTTGTTAAGGGCATATGAACATAAAGCATTCTATTCAAAACTCAAAAATCGAAACCTAGTGCAAGTAACAACTTTTATACAATGCGAAAAAAAGGTACGTGCATGTCAATATATTTTAAGTTTTTTATCCAAACCACTAAACATTAAATTAGTGTCTGATTTCTCGCTTTCATCGCTCGTGAATTTGCTCCCATCATATATTGTGCCAGCTTCTACTGGCGGATGCAATCGGGTTTACAGCTGCATAGCGCCCTTATAGAGATCCAAACCAAGAATTTGTCACTAATTAGTTTGAACGTATTGTTTATAACAACAACAACAACAACAGCAACAACAACAACAACAACAACAACAACAACAACAACAACAAACTTACCGCCATTTAAAAACGCTGGATGCCAGCCAAACGGGGTGTATTGTAAATGATAACCGGGCCAATATCCAAAAGGATGTGGAGGATAATTTGCAGCAGCCGCTGAATAGAACGCCGGGTTTGAAGGCACCAGGGCTGGAGTTTGTTGAATTGCAACCGAATCGGTTTCAGGATCCGCAACGTTGCTAACAGTTGCGCCATACAACGCGGCGCAACCCAAAGGATTGTGATCGCTAAGCTGAAGTGCCGTTTCAGTGCTTGGATTTTCGTTGGTTGTTGCTGCTGTTGTGAGACTGTTATCAGCGACAGAGGACAGTCTGTTTGTGGAAGTACCAGACAAAACGCCGTTCCGATCGCCGGATTCTTCAGTCTCAGAAGCATTTTCGATTTCGGAAGCATTTTCACTGGTGCTGATCGTTGCTATCATACGATTAGGTAACAAACCACCATGAACTGGTGAACTAGAATCTGGGTTGAATGATGTTTGGTGTTTGCCTGGATTATTGCATGTCCGGGATTCGGTCTGGACGAGTTCACCGTTTGCAGAATCCGGGATACGTCTGTATTTCTGGACGAGATGCATGGTATCGCTGCTTCTTTTGCGGGACATAAAAGACCTTTGTTGCGTGAAAAAATGGATATGACGCTTCCTTGTATGCTCGATAAAGACCCGAAACAATTACTATCAAAGTTTAAGTTCAAACAAAACAATTCTCTTCGTAGTTCTACGGATAATATATTGTTACTAATCTTAAAATGACGCAAGAACTAGCTAGTGTAACACTCAGTGTGGTGGAAGACAACTATTCTGTAGGTCTCAAACTAAAGTTGGTACTTATAGCAGATGCTTGATCATATCCACTCTATTCGTTCAATGCAACGCTCTTGTTCTGTCCATTGAGCACTTTCACCTATTGACCATATGAGATCGTTACGGGAAAAGTTTCAATTGACTCCTTAGCACCAGAATGAAAGAGGAATTTTAGTTGCTAATTTGTCTAAAAACCTTTTCAAAACAAAACGTGCTATCAGATCGCAGGAATATTTTAACGACCAGAAAGCGGAACTATACTGAACAGTTTAATCTTTACACAAATGAAACTAACGATAAATTCAATTCAATTATACTTGAAAATAACCGTTTGTCCGATATCCACCTGCCCGTATCAGTATTAACCAGCCAATAAACATCGATAAAAATTAACACAGAAGTTAAAATTCGTAAGAAAATAGTAATAATAATCTTATAGCATCAGTATTGTCAAAAGGGTACAGCTTGCAAAACTATAGTTCCCCTTTTGTTCACATTTACGTTTAGGCTTAGTAAACGGCGCACCTATGCCTTAGTCTTTAACTTAGGCTATGACTAAGCTTTAGCCTTAATTGTGGGCCAAACAACCTACGAATCGGAGCAGTCGGCTGCGGTTGTACGTTTAAACAACGTTTGTGACGGCCATAAATTCGCACATTTTAGTACCCAATTTGACTCATTGAAAATAAAGCAGAGTATAGGTAGAGGGGTTATAAAACCGTTTTGAAAATCATTTAAAAATCAGCATCAAATAAAATATAATCATTTTGTCGCGAAATTTTATGCAGTTCTAATGGGTGGTTTTGGGTTTGTCGTAAAATATCGAAGAATTTAAACGCCTGCAAATCGAATATTAATTATTGTAAACTGCAATTTGCATTTTATATCTTTTTGTTTTATGAAATTATGCATATATTCATGGTAATCTACAAGACTAAGTCTTGAAAAGTTCAGTATTTCAAAATTCGTAACGCAAAAAGCTTCATAAACCGTTCGAGTTTACAGCTATAGTTCTAGAGCTTCCGCGAAACACACTTAGTTGCACGCATCTGCAACTGGACTAAGACTTATCCGGCCCTAGGCTAAATTGTTGACTGAGCCCCTCATAATTAATTGAACGAAATTAAAAATTGCTCTTTGAAAAGTTGCAGTCCTTTGCAGATATATAAAACAAATCACAAACGATAGGTAATGCATACAGTCTTCAAATTCCGCTTATTTAAAAACGTAAATAGCACTAAGAATATTAGTGTTAAATAAAATTTCTGATATTGCATTGTCGGATCGTGTTTCTTACTGTGTTTAGCTACTGAACGAATGGGAGTGTGAGACTGCCCGTGGCTAGTGATAGCATACTAGGGAAAAAGAGATTGCCAATTCGGGAATTCGATTGTTCGCCCAGTTAACTTAAAAATTTAAGCGAGAGTCCAGTTTTAGATTGTTGTACGCTTCTTTTACTATGACAAATACCTTAATCCATTACAATTTAGGTATTATAAAAACTTCTGCAAGTATAGAAACGTAAAGTTTTAGCTACAGTTTACAGTTTTTCCTTCCGTGGCTTAAGGTACCAAAGGGATTACGTGACAAAGTTTAACATCTCACGCCGATGCGCTAACATTTTAACGGCGACCCTATTATACTATTCTATCTTTTTGTAGCGTTGCGTTCAGTTGCAATATTCATTTGGCCCATGTTCCTTTTAAGGGCATCCAGTTTTCTGTAGGTGCTATAAAACAGAAGTGGCTTGTGGCTAAGATCAGGAATGGTAGTCTCGGTCTCAGTCTCGGCACGTCTCAGTATTTAGCAGATATCGGTTTCTTGAGTCTCGGTGGTTTGGAACCGACACTAAAAAGTCGAGGATTCAGCAAATGGTGAATAAATTGTTTGAATTTTATAAATATATCCGACAAGTTAAAATACCGCAGCCGTAGCCACATCCGGGTATCCGGTGGCACCCTGGCGGGTAGCGTGCAGCTATGTCCACACGAACTAACTAACCAGCTAATATGTGCCAAACTTTGTATCTGGATTCAGTGCTGAAATACAGTTTGGCTTCCAGCTCGTTTTGCTCGAGGGGCGTCTTGTACTATTACACATTGTGCTTCTCGGTACATGAGCTCCTAATAACCAAACAAACTCCAATCTTCTAAAGTATATGGGGTAGTCGGGAAGCCGCTCCCCCTACTCCCGTTTGCTTCCACGATTTTCATACGGTATATCCACAGCTGAACTCAGCGCCTGAACCACAGGACCCGCCGCTTAAATGTTGTCTTTCACGATTCCATGATACGCTATTTATTTATGTTTTCAATTATCTGGACAAACTATAAAGTGAAGTTTGGCACAGATGTTGATAAAATAATATTTGTGGCTTCTCGCTCGTTTCGCTTGCAACATTTCTTTAACTAGTACAAATATTCATTGTACACCATTCGAAATAGTTCACTAACTTGGTCCCAAAAACTTATGCGATCTTAATGAGAACACGAAAGGTTTGTGTTTGAGCTAAACTCTGGTGAAGGAAGACTTATCTGCCCGACAATTGCGTTTGGTTTTCCACTCGCTTCGTTCGCGATGTTTTTTCACTGTTATAAATACAAAATTTGCCACTCGCATCAGAAAGTTTTGGGATTCGCCGCTGACAGTGTGTGTACTGCGCGTTCAGTTTTAGTATATCTATTACATGTTAAAATTTGGAGGGGGCGCAAAAAATATAGTTGCCCCGCAGCGGACCTGTTCCCACCACGTCACTGACTGTCACTATTAAAAAAAGTTCATTCTAAACATTTTAGCGAACCAAACGTTATATAAGTAGTTCAAGCTAAACATTACATTGAACAAGTTTTCCTAGTCAAATATCGATTGTATATTCTTTTCAAATTTATCCTTTTGTTAAAATTCAGTAACGTTCCCTGCTTGTGACATCAAGTCTACTAAGCAAAAGCCTCAAAACTTCAACAGTAGCAAAATGACAACGAATAGCGATAAGTTATTAATATTCCAAGAACGCGTTAGGGTTGCGTCATACTTAAAGTGCGGTGCCGTCTGTCACCCGTCCGGAGTCGTCCGTCACCGTGCGTCACCCGTACGGCGCCGTCCATCCGCCACCGTTCGTACCATACGTTATCGTACGTGAGTTATTTGTGTACGATTTAGCATGGTGACGAATGGCGCCGTACGGGTGACGGACGTTGACGGACGGGGACGGACGGGTGACGCACGGCGACGGACGACGCTGTACTGGTGGCGCACGATGACGAACGGCACCGTACGAGTGACGACGTGCCGAACGTCAACAAGAGTATAGCACAACCCTTATAGTAAAAAATTCAAACTGCAACATTATCTTGGACAACCTTATGTGATAAAATTCCTTAGAATGGTTACTGTATATATAACCTAGTCAACTTTTTCCCGCTGGTACAAAGCAATTATTCAGCAATAACAAAATTGTTCAAAACATTTCAACCAATGTTACAACTTCCAAAACTTAAAATAGGTTTCAAAATATAAGATATAATTTGAAATTTATTTTGCACCTCGTTCGTACTGCGACGCCGATAACAAATTTTGACTCAAAAGTAGTCGGAAACTGAGCGACTCTATAGTGTGTATTACTGGTCGCAGCGAGCTAAAAACGCAAACGAGAATGACGCGGCGTTGAGGTAGTGATTAGAAAACTAATTAAATTACCCAATTCAAAAATTTGGTAGGCAATTGTAAAATTTCTAATTTCAAAGTGCAAACGCACGACATTGTGCGGGCAGCAGCGAGCTCCTACATTCCTGCCACGACTCATTCAAGCAAAAGTAAACCGTAGAGTAACATTGTAATTTTGAGCGCTGTTTTAATGATACTTTTGACGCGTTTAATTTCAAAAGGAACAAAAAAGGAAGTTGTAGATAATTTGCCGAAATTTGATTGGTTAGCAAATTGTGAAAACGAAACGAATTTGACGTATACGCGTTTTGATTCGTTGAATGTGGTGTTCGTGACTTAAGAGAGGAAATAAATGAAATCTCATTGGCTACTGTAAAGTTATTAGCGACAGTGGTTTTGTTGGAATCGCGATAATTCGTCGCGGACAACTGGTCGAGCGACATCTTGTAATCCGTTGCCGTAGATTCAGATTTGCTGCAGTTTTAACGCGTAGCTCTGGTCACAAAATACATTCCCGAAATCAACGCGTTTTCATTGGTTGATAAGTGATCAATTCAAGTGAATCGAGGTATACAAGGTTTTCGATTCGTTAATAACGTTTTTATTTGACTCCGGAAAAAAATAAAGAGTTCTTATTGGTTAAATTTAATACGACGCTCGCTTTATAGTACTTCTGTCGAGAGAATCTATAAGAGAACAAAACTCTTGAGGAAATTTGAGAAATTTCCGTTAAATGGTTTTAGATCGAAAAATACTGTAGTAACCCGAATAAGAGGGGGTCCCCATTTTGAGTCTCAACCAATAGGAGTCCGTATCCCTAATATGAGTTCGTAGGCGTATAAAGTCACTAAACCATAATTAGAAGCCATAAATGTCAATTATACATAATTGCAGCGCATCCAGGACCAAATGAAATTGAGTTCGAAACTTTAAAGCGTACTTAAGTTTTAAAAGTACATTCCTAAGTATAATCTTGCATTATATATCGCACAAGTTTTTGATACAAGACAACTTTTAACTAAACGAATAGTTGGAACATTGAATGTATATCAGTAACGAGGGTCGGGGGAGGTCGGGTTAAAAATAAATAACAGTCCGTAACCGAACAAGAGGAGGGGGTACTTTCTGTAGCAACCGTGACTTCAAACCTTTTTAATAAGTAGCTGAAAAAGTGGTTTACGGGTAGTTATTCGGGTCACTACAACACTAAATTGAAGCATATATACGAGCGTTGATTTTCTGTCAAGTTCGTACTAATCCTCTCTCACAACCAGCAGCCAAAAAGAAAATCAAAGTTTTCTGTCTTTTATTAGTCAAACGGCCCCCATGCAAGAACAGACTAACCGTATAGGCTATAACTAAACTAGCATATTGGCCCGTGGTAAATTGGACCCAGAATTTTGCTACACCTGAATCCATAGATTGCTACTACGGCACTTCAGTCGCCTCAACATTGCATATACAATTGACAATCTGCTGTTACTTGAATGCAGTATATATATATTCAAAGTTTTACATCGCAGTTTTCTGACAGTCTGACTGCATCAAAGCAACTTGTACTGGCATCAGGGCCATAAAAGGCACCCACTGCTTCCATTTGGGAACCCCATCCCATATAAAAAGGGTCCTCCAAACTGGTCTGCTGGGTTTTCGCTCGCGAGTTTTCCTAAAATACTACACACCTTCGTTCTAATTTTTGAATGGCTTCAGAGGCGTTGGGATCTACAAAACGAAAAAATTAAGCTGCACACGCTCGCGAGTTATGTGTATATATATGTATGTATATATACAAGAATTATACCTATTAAAACTTTAACGAAATGAAATTTTAAGGCCGGCGAAGTTATGGTCATGGGGTGTGTTGCATGCCTTGCCACATCGATACGAACATTCGAAGATTGTATCGGTCTTTGCCTAACATATGCGCCGTTCAGATGCGCTGAAACAAAATATACAAACATCTTCTTGCTCGATGTTCAGTTCATTTTAAACATGGGTTCACTGCTCAGTTCCAATATTTTCAAAAGTTTTGTTGGAATTGTTATTTTCTGGCGGATGTCCTTGCATTGATACAACACGATCAAATTAAGGCATATTTTTCTGGAATTTTTTCTTTCAGGTCTGAAAATGGTAGTTTATGCAAAACCTAAATCTTGGAAAGACAGTTCGAATAGCGAATACTCGGGCGTTCTCCCGGCTGAGGCAGTGGGGTACCGTGCCCCCCAAGTTTGGTTGGTGCCCCCAAAATTGACTCGGTCTAATAGTAAACGATCTTGATGTAAAAGCGATTTATGCTATGAAGAATCGTGCGAAAAATCTTTTGCAAACTTTCGTAACACTCCGCATATGTTTGGTGGGAATTTGTGGCAGTTCCCGATAGACTCGGTGTGCATCTCATATTCAACATTTTAAGGATACCTAAAAATATTGTTTCTCCCCAAAAGCAAATTTTCGTTCATTTCAAGGTGCCACAGCAAAACTTTAGTCTACGGTCTGCAGAAACCTTAGTCCATCTCTGGCACCATGGGCACAACAAAAACAGCAACGTGATTGGACCGACATGATAACTAGTGAATAATATACAGTAACCCACTGTTCAGAACATCCGTGGTAAATTAGTAGTTACGAACAATTTAATTTATAAAAATGTCTTTGTCTAAAGTTGAACTATACGGGCCGGTTGCCATGGGGGAGCCAGGGGTGGGCTTAGCCCACGCTGGAAAATTTTTTCCATCCTAGAAAATTTTCAATTTTGCCTGCAAGTCATTACAAACACTTTAATACCCTTCCTGAAAAATTTTTTAGCCTCCTAACAAGGTGAGCTGGCTATAGGCTTGGAGCTATATTCAATAATTCCGACACCGCCCCAAGATTATTTCAGTTACGCAAAAGTGTGAACGATTCCCTAACACCTCTTAAATATCGAACATAACCACAGTTTTTTAACGTAAGTGTTTATTTTCAATTTCAACTCAGGATTTATTTGAAACCTAGATTCAAAATTTTACTGGTTTGGATTTAAAATTTCGCAAAATTAGCACCCATCCCAAAAAAGTAACAGGTATGTTAACTTATAGTTGCTAGTTTTGCACACTCTGGCTGGTATGATTTGTTAACTTACAAATTTTGGCCACTTTCAAGCAAAACTCCTACATAATGAGTGCTATAGAAACAAGTTGTTAATCAAAGTAAAAATTTCTAAAATTGATGGCCAAACTCAATATTTAGACGAAAAGTATACACCTTACAATTTTTTAAAATTTTAAAATTCTTATTTAAATACCGGGTGCTCCAAACATTTTGTTCCGGTTTAAATTTTAAATATGAACAATTTCTATTGATTTTTCAGTGTCACAGTTATGGTATTTAAATTGCACGACTTGTAAGACGAATCCCTTCAGTTATCACTCTATAGCGTTATTAAAATCGATAGGGCTTCGAAATTGCTTTCAATGCGCTTTTTGGTTCTGCAAACTGGCATAATGTATACGTTGACTGGTTTACATTTAAGATACTGATTGAAAATGATGGAAAACTGATTACAAAATTTTAAAAATTGCTCAGCTTCCACGGGAAAAAGGGATGGTAGCCGCTGCTCTTATTTTTTGTTTCAGTACCTTAAAGCGCTTCAAGTTCCAGTACCATTTGTCTATTATAACTTTAATACAGGTATGAATGTATTTACTTTATCCAAGATAATGCAGAGAATCTTCGCATGCTCAAAACAAATGGAACATGGCATGCGGCAGCGGTATACCCAAGCATATTTTTGTCACAACCCTTAAATATGTGATTTCGGAAGACTTTTACCTTTAAGTAAAAGTTACCTAGTGTAGCGCAGCGGGCGAAAAAATTGTTTTGATATTTACCAACCGGGCGGTTTACTCTAAGGCGTGTGATGACTTTGGCATCGTCATAATATTAATTTAAGTCACATTCAGTTTTATCTCGATAATTTCTGTTTGCAATTCAAATATTTTATATGCTTCAAAATCGATCTTAGCCTATGTCATGCAATAGTGGATGTTTAAATCTTTTTGTAAATTCTGTAAACAATAATTTATACTGTTAACTTGGAAACGGTTTGGCAAAAGCAACAAAATCACGCTTCTGTTCTTGCAAAAAATACATTGCACATACGTATATAGGTTTGTATATAGGGCCAATGTTATTTTTAGGGCCGTAACAGTAGATTAAGCGTATTCGTAAGCATAAGCCTAATCCTAAGCGTTGCAAAAGCGTGTTCCTAAGCCTAAGCCTAGCCTTAGCAAACAAACGTAGTCTAAAATATATGCCTATTCTTTACGGAACCACCAGGAACCGGGTCTTGTACTATTTTCCCCTACATTTACGCTAACCTTAGGTTTAGGAAAAGGCTTACCTGTGATTAAGGCTTACCATAACATTTGGGTGAAAGTATATTATAAGACCGATTGTTGATACAATGCTTTTTAAATGTTAGGTGGATTAGGGTTGATATGGTTTTGCAAAGGAATCTACGACAATTCATCGACCGACAACTTGTCGCCCAACAGTGTCCTAAAGGCTAATGCGTAAATCTAAGCGTATTCCTAAGCATAATCCAAAACCTAAGTCTATGCATAATAATGTTCGATGGTGAGTAGATGAAATTTCGCATTACAAGTTGTCGGACGAAGAGTTGTCGGGCGACGAATTGCCGTCATACCGTTACAAAGATGCGGTAGTGCCCGTACACCAAAATGAGCCGTATTATAGTAGATGCGGTGCTGCAAAGATGTGGTAGTGTACTGTACTCAAAAAAGTGACAATCTGTAACCCGAGCCAAAATTTGAAAATTAGCAAATGTCGTAATTGAAGTGCATATCTCTGGTCAATGATTACAATGCAAATGATACCCAAATACTGATTTTTACATTATACGGCTACTGCTTTAGAGTAACGATTAATTTAATTCTGGCGTTTGGCGTTTTATACAAATTTTTATGCACTTTTCAATTTTTTCAACGACTAGGAAGTACCAGGTAGGGCCTATATTGTTCATTGTGTAGTATTCGCCTGAGAATTTCAGTGACTTATTTATTTGCTGTAGTGTAATCTCGTACGTATGTGTATCTATTTATATTGAATGTTACTATATTTCTATACCTTAATTCAGGTACGGTCTTTGCATTTGATTTGCCACCAGCATCCATCTTTAGTAATTATCATATCAAACAGCATTGGTGTCACCAAAGTTACTGGGTTGGGGATACACGTGGTGTCCAGTAAATAATCTGAAATACACTGCAGCACGTGCAAGTTCCTGAAATTTTTGCTCTACGTACCTGAACCCATGGTAGAGTTCAGTTTCGCACCCTTGTATACGTACTTGCCGACGTCGACGAGTCCGTGACGAATGGCATAATTTACAAAATAGATTATAAAATTTTGTAACAAAATTCTCAAAACGCATTAATGGTGCTGTAAAAATCTAATTAAAATCACAATAAAAATGCACCAAAAATCAATTAAGTTTGAAACGTAAAACAGTATTTTGACCTTTTTAATTTAGGGCAGTGGTAGCACTAGCGCAAGATTATACACTGATTATGAGATAATTTAGGCCGAGTCTAGCGGTCTCATGAGAATTTTACGGCTGTTAGTGGCGACACTGGTATTATCGGACAGATCAAAACGGAAATACGTTGCTTTATCTTGGTTTTTGAACAAAGATTAGTTAAAAAGCGTACCTAAGATATACTTAATCTTCTAGCAGACCCGAACACTAAATCTGAAACTTACTTACTTAGTTGAGTACATCCGCTCAATAAAAGTCACTTCTACAGCTAAAAGCGAAAAATTTAAATGGTTTCGTTAATACGTATAAAACTTTAATTGATACAACAGGTGTTAGCTTAAGCACACTTTTAAAAATAGTACTTTATGCGAGTAGCAAATCAACTCGGCCTATTTTCATACAAAGTTAGATTTTCCAGGCAAAGTCATTTGTATGTCTCAAACAAACCCCTCGTGGAGGCACGGAGCGTAAGATCATTTAAAACTTTGTTGAAACAGGTAGACCTAAAAGCATACCTTCATCACGATTAAAACTGGTGATTTGTCAGTTTTGGATCAACCCCTTCCTCCAGCACACCATCGCTGAATTTTTGCCAAGTTAGATATAAGTAGGGCATGCCCTCTTTCTAACTTTTCTCTTATTTGGGCGTATTGCACACATTCAATGATTTTGTCAACTTGGCTGTGTTTGTACTATTTATACTAAATACATATTTTGTCGTGCTTTCGGTCCAAATAAACTTCTTGTCTTGTCTTGTCTTGAAAAATTCAACGTTAGATAGTTGTTCAGATGAATTTCGATTTAAAACAGACGACCCATGTTACTTTAAGGGGCGTCCAGGTTTCTGGTGAGTCTATAAAACAGTAGGTATAGATTCTTGATTACAACTTTTTTGCTTAAGCTTAGGGTTAGACTTAGGCTTAGGCTTAGGAACACTTTTTTGCAACGCTTAGGTGTAGGCTTAGGCTTAGGAATACGCTTAATCTACTGTTTACACCAATTAAAGTAACATTGGACAAACAGACTATAAATATATAAGTAGTTACACGAGTTATGTTCGCTATCCCAGCAACGATTTAAGTAATAGCGTATCAGATGCCCTTGCGCTAATTAAGCAATGCCATTGTCTGGAGCATATTTCACCGGTCTATGAACTACTAAAGAAAAGTTTTGAAATTCAAGTCTAATACCAGGTAATATATATTTTTAAATTTTTTAAACATTTGTTTTAGGATTCATTTGTATACAATTTAAAGATACACGAGTATCAGATATTCATCCAATGAAAACTGACGCTTTGTTCGAGCTGTTGCCATGTCCAGCTAACCTCTATGACACGCGCGCATATTCTCAAATGTGTTTAGCAATTATCATCAGTTATTAATAAGTTTTCAAGCTTATCAGCTCTTCAGTTGTTGAACTCAATATTGGTACAAAAGTAGAGCAAATTATATGCGGAAAATGTGCTGAATTTTGAGCTTCAACATTCACTGATTCGAAAGTTACAAGACCTCTATCACCAACTGATGATAGGTGCTATTAGGTGCTATATATATACATTTAAGAATACAGTCCAAATGTCATCCTGAAACTTTTATCAGCCTACATTTTTGCGGACATCGAACTACTTTTCACCCTAACAGCTGTTTAAGCATAAGCCTGGTGGACATGTTTTGGAATTGTCCAATGAACTATCGATGCCGACGAGATATCGGTTTGTAATTGGACGATCGCTGTATTGTTGGGAGACGAATTGTTGGCATACCGGCGTAGCTTAGCTGTTCTATTAAAAACAACACGAACTGTTCACTGAATCAGTCAAAAAGTTTAATCAACCAATAAAATGGCTTTCGAACAAAATTGAAATAACGCCAACCAAATCAAAATTTTCGCCGTCGTAAATCATTAAAAACTGTCAAGTTTCGCTATAAAATTATTTATTTCTCACACAAAATTTTTATCTTTTTCAGCTTCAGTAGACAGAAGTCAGTTCACCGAGGAAGCACTGACCCCGTAACGGCGGTTTTAATTTATGATGCAAGTCAGCCTGGGCGTAGCCAAAACTTGATAAGTAGGAACAAACGTCCTTTCAAGGTTCTTTGCGACCGCGTCAAGACAGTTTTTTAACCGTATGATACAACAAGTTTATTCTAGCGCCTGTAAAATTGCATTTTTTGTCTGTCTAAAATGCACAGGATATATACATATCCCTTCTGTAACTTCTCGAAGACAACTTCCTACAAATCATCGATAGGCGTGTGAGACAGGCGGCAAAATTCAAAGGAATCTTATGCAATATGAACCGCCAGCAGCGTTAGGTACCCCTGGAAAGGGCAATATTATTGGAATGTTAAAGTACCCATTTAATTGGCCCATTATCCCCCGCTACACTGATATCTCACGAAAGGAAGTGTTACTTTGACTACACAACACTTTGAATGTTGGTTTACATCTGCTCTTGTACAACGACAACGCTGGTATTAATTTAAAATATATATTGATTGTAATTTTATAGGGGAGTCGAGTAATGAATTATATACGGCAACTACAAATGACTAAATATCATTTAAACAGGTAGACGAGAGTTCTCCCTTTGGCGGATTTGAAGTTTATATGCACCTTTGGCATTTCCTGCATTTTGAGCAGTAGAAGTGTTGACTTTAACCGCAGAAATCAATGCCAGATCCTGGAATTTCCGTGGTAAATCACTACTTTTTGTGTTTGGAAACTTATTATTTTTTAAACATTTAGCAGATCAGATGCAAATACGGAGAAGTTTCACTCAAAGTTACCTGTGATCTCAGCTTCGCATGTACAAAAAAATTTGTCAAATGTAAAACACCCTCTATCCTGACCTTCATTGAATATATGGTGGATGCTAACAGTTAGAAATAGTAAGGTTATTCTTTAATTGCGGTTACCCCTGATGCGACGCCTTGCCAGCGATTAGCATGTGTTTGATCATTGTCCATTCAATTCCCTTCCCACAATAGAATCTTCGTTTACTTTCATTGAACTGTTTGACTCATTGCGTAATTGAAATCAAAGGGGTAACTAAAATTGACTAATGTATTCTGTTGTAGTAGGGCTATTTGTTTTACCAAGTCGTGAATGTTTGCACTAACAAGAGTATGCAACTTTGTACTGTAATGACCCGAATAACACGTGGGGGACTGATATGTATTTGGCCTCTTCACAGTAGGTACCCCCTGTTATTCGGTTACGGTATGTTAGTTATTTTTAACCTGGCCCTTCGTTACAGATAGATATTGGGTATTTCAGCTATCCGATAAATTATAGGTTTGTGTTGTATCAAAACCTTGAAGCGTATTCCTAAGCCTAAGCCTACACCTAAGCGTTGCAAAAAAGTGTTCCTAAGCCTAAGCCTAAGTCTAACCCTAAGCCTAAGCAAAAAAGTTGTAATCAAGAATCTATACCTACTGTTTTATAGACTCACCAGAAACCTGGACGCCCCTTAAAGTAACATGGGTCGTCTGTTTTAAATCGAAATTCATCTGAACAACTCTCTAACGTTGAATTTTTCAAGACAAGACAAGACAAGAAGTTTATTTGGACCGAAAGCACGACAAAATATGTATTTAGTATAAATAGTACAAACACAGCCAAGTTGACAAAATCATTGAATGTGTGCAATACGCCCAAATAAGAGAAAAGTTAGAAAGAGGGCATTCTGCGATGGTGTGCTGAAGTAAGGGGTTGATCCAAAAATGACAAATCACCAGTTTTAATCGTGATGAAGGTATGCTTTTAGGTCTACCTGTTTCAACAAAGTTTTAAATGATCTTACGCTCCGTGCCTCCACGAGGGGTTTGTTTGAGACATACTCTGGAAGTGAGTTCCAGACGTTAACTACTCTGACACCAAATGAATGATTTAAAAAATTTGTTCGAAACTTACTTTTTTCGAGTTTCATGGGATGGCCCCTGGTTCGTGAGACGTTAGATAACTTTAATAACTTAGAACACGCATCAATCTCCTCATTTACTATCTTATATACCATAGTAAGATCGGAATGTAATCGCCGTAATTCAAGAGGTTCAATATTTAGTATGGAAAGTCGTTCTTTATAAGCGACGGATTGCCAGTTAAGTCTGCTAAACAGACGGCGGGTGAAATATCTTTGAACCCGTTCAATTGTATTTATATCTCGAATATAGCATGGTGACCAGACAGGTGACGCATATTCGAGAAGTGGCCGTACGTATGTTAGGTATGATTTAAGCAGTACCTGCGGATTTGCAGTTAGGAAGCAGCGAAATAGAATGTTAATATTTTGGTAAGCTCGCTTCGAGATAGTGCTGCAGTGACTATTACTTTTGAAATCTTGAGTTACAAGAACGCCAAGGTCCTTACATTGGTTAGCTAAAGGGATATTTTCTTCATTTAAAAAGTAGCATGTTTTAATAATAGATTTTCCTATTTGTAATACTTTGCATTTTGGAGCCGAGATCGTAAGTTGCCACTTTTTAGCCCACCGTTCAATATTGGTGAGAGCATTTTGTAACGATGTGGAGGATTCATTGTGAGTATCTTTTGAATAATGTACATAAATTTTGACATCATCAGCAAAAATTTTACAGTTAACATTATGCAAGTCATCAAAAATATCATTGATAAACAACAAGAATAACGTGGGTCCTAATACGCTACCCTGTGGAACACCAGAAGAAACAGAGCGGTAATAGGAAAAAGATCCGTTCACTTTGACACGAAACTTTCTATCTGTCAAAAATTGTTCAATCCAATGTTTTAAACAGTTATTTATACCAAAAGAGCCTAGTTTATGCACTAATTTTTATGCGAAACTGTGTCAAATGCCTTGGCAAAGTCAATATAAACAACATCGATTGAATTACCTAATTCAAGTGATACAGACCAGTCATTAAAACATTCTAAAAGTTGGGTACAAGTTGAGCGTTTAGCCAGAAATCCATGTTGATTACTTGATATTAGATTATTTGAAACCATGTATTCGAGTAATTTCTCGTTGACAATGGATTCCATAATTTTGCAGCAATTTGATGTCAGGGATACTGGTCGATAATTTAATGGTTCGCTTGAAATTCCTTTCTTAAAAATAGCTACTACATCAGCATGGGACCAGATTTCAGGTAAACAGCCACTTATAAAGGATTGTTCAAATATGTGAGCCAATAAAAAACAGATAACATCTTTTAATTCTTTTAAGAAAAATTGAGAAAACCCCAAACAAGCGAATGACCACAGCTATGGATATTAACGTATGCATTGTAATAGACTAAATTGAATCTAAAACGTATGCTAACTTGCCAAGCTCACCATTTTCTGCTCAAAGGTAAGAGACGACCTATCAACAACGGGTGATAAATCCAACACATATTTGAGAATATAATCTCTAGACTGTGCCAAACCACTAGCATACCGCAAAAACCTAGTGGCCACAAACCAAAAATGTACACTGTTGGTTTAAAACGGCATTCAAATTCTTACCAATGAAAATGAACATCGTTAAATAACCACATTAACGACCCAATTAAATAAGTCTCAAATGTGTTATTGAACGTTTACTTTGTAATAAAATGAGCTTTCGTCTGTCCTTAACGCGTGCGAACCGTTTTTGGAGCTGAAAACCTGCCTATAGCAAGACTCTGATCAAGTCATGTGCCGGATAGCAGAATTCATAATTTTAGGCCATCCGGTTGTTAAGGAGGCAGAAAGCGTGGGTTATTGTTACAATAGTAGTTGTGTCAGTGTTTTTACAATTTCAACGACTAGCTATGTACTTTCAAACTTATTGAATGTTAGCTATTCAGAACCACTACAGTATATAGCATCTACCACAGCGTCTGTGCTCGACCTCTAATATAAAGTATATTCCTAAAAGTTACATTAAGCTGTAGATACTTACCTTAATGCGGAAAGTGTTATATGATTGAGTTTGAAACTTCAAAGAAATGTGAGGTTTTTCACAATTACAGTTGTAATTATTTCAAAAAAACGCATTAAAACAAACCTTTTCGATCGGTTAACTTTGCTAGAATGTATCGTTAAATGCTAGTTAAATGCTGCGACTGAACGTAACTGAAGAGAAAAAATTAATTACTTTTCAATTATCTTTTTTATTTTTATTAAACTTCACTGTGTTTCATTTTGAACAGCGGTTACTCTCTCGAGAGCGAAAGTAAATATCAGTTCCTTCCCCTTTTGGTCATTACAGTACACGAAATATCAAGCTGGAAACATGTACAAAATTCGTATATGGGGCGTTGTAGCTTTACTTACAGATAAAATGTGCTAGCAATACTTACCAGCTTACATAAGCTCTGCAGCACAAGCACCGTGTTACAGTGACCAACAGGTTTGATGGAGACTGTCAGTCTAGGTTGGAACTGAGGGAGATCACACCTTTCTACTAAGCAGCTGGAAAAGCGGGCTAGAGAGAGGATTGAACTCTCAGCCTATGGATCGTTAAGCGAGCACTTTACCACTGCGCCACGTAGCCCGCCTGTCCAACTGAATTTTTCGTCGACTATATGTGTCGACCGTATGCTCTCGGCGAGCATACTACACAATGTGCATTGCATTTATTGCATATAGGACAAGCGTCTCACATGCCTACATGCCCTTATTTTCAACAAGGTCGTCCCTTGACCGTCCATCCTATTTTCGACTGGATAACGTGCTCATAGCGCGGCAATTTGCCATTGCGCTCACGGCGCAGCCCCCATGTCAGTCTAGGTAGGAACCGGGACTTCAGACCTTTTACTAAGCAGCTGGAAAAGCGGGTTAGAGCGGGGACCGAACTCTCAGCCTATGGATCCTTAAGCGAACGCTCTACCACTGCGTCACGTAGTCCGCCTGTCCAACTGTATTTTTCGTCGACTATATGTGTCGACCGTTTGCTCCCGGCGAGCATACTATACAATGTGCATTGCATTTATTGCATATAAACTAGGATAAGTATGTCTCACATGCCTACAGAGACTAATATTGTTCGAAACATTCAGTAAATAACAGTTATATGTTTTCAAAAGACTTTCAACCTGATAATTAAACCGAATTTACATAAATTCCACGAAAAATAGACATCAGATGCTTAACCGAAACACACTCAAAACTCGGCTCCTGTACACTTTCCCCTGCATGTTCCTAGGCTTAGATTTCAAACAGGCTTACATAAGGCTAAACCTAAAGGTTTGTCAATTAAAACACTCCCTTTGCCTGAGCCTAAGTAAGCCTAAACTTTTGTCAAAGTTCGATTAACGTAACTGAATCAAAGGTATAAAATTCAATCTAACTTTATCAAACCAAGCAAAACCATTTGAGTTCCCAGTTGAATTTCTACAGTAAGAGTCGAAAACAATAATACTCGAAAGTATAGTCGTAGAATCATGGGTGGTATTTTGTTATACGAAGCATCGTGAGAATTGGACAATTATAAATTGTGATTTTACACAGTAAACAAACGTTTTCGTTGCATGCAGAAAAAAATTGCAATTGTCTTATAGTTGCCAACGTTTGATGCAGTTAAAAACGCCGCCTTGCGCCGTATGAGGTCGTCCCAAACTTAGAATACAGAAAAAATCCCATAATTAAACTTTCACTTGACTTTCGTTTCTTTAGTAAACTATTGAACGTGTTGTTTTCAAAGGTTATTAAGCGAGTGACGCGGATAAACGAGATTTAGTTGTTAATACAAGTTATTAAAAGTTTAACTATCCGTAACGAGGCAAATTCTACAACATATTCCCACGGTGTTGTGAGCGATATTATCTTTGTGTTACGAAATAACTTTAAAAAATTTTTTATCCCTTTTTAGATTTCAAGTATGGAAACGTAAAATTGAAATTTTTCAACTGGCAAAGAAAATAAACATAGCATTAAAGTATCTTAGGTAAGCCTACGGGTTGTGCTATACTTGTCGTACGCCACCGTCCGTCACCCATACAGTCCCGTTCGTCGCGATACGGGATTGTACGTGAATAATTCGCGTACTATGTCGCATCGAGACGCTCTGTAACGGACGCGCCGAACGGAAAACGGACGGCGCCGAACGGAAAACGGACGGTGCCGATATATATGCGCAAATTTCAATTCGTAGTTAAGATATAATTCGAAGATTGTGGCAGTTAAAGCTAAAGTGACACCAAGACATAGGTATTCGTTTCATTTAACAACAATTTGTAACTTGCGGTCTAATTCATTGCTGCTCCGCAACCTTTTCTTGAGTCGCTCGCAACACAATTTTCCGAATCAATTCCATTCTGACTCTTTATGATCAGCAAAAATGTCGTCTGCTGATAAAAATATATAACATTCGTATATATTTTTAAACAGTGAATATCGTTTATTTTAAAAAATATCCATGGTACTCAGAACACACATTTTTGCATGGTGTAATGTAACTGTTGGTAAGAATTTCGGAAAGCATGTCAACATTTTTTTAAAGAAAGTAGGCTAACGTTTTGTAGCAGCGGGTACATATATATTTCATGTGGTGAAACAGTTTATGTTATCTTCTTGGCGTATGATCCAATTTTTGAGTGCGCTGCTGCAGTTTGAAAAAATTTCGCTTTCAATTGCTAGTATTTCTCAGCTAAAGAATGCAATATTGCTATTGCCAGAAGTTGTATATATAACTCTGCGCTTCTAAACAATACGGTTTTAACGTATTTTGAAACAACTATAATTTTAAAAAATTACAGTTCAATTGACAAATATTCCGGGAAAATATATCCAATTGGTGTTGTTTAGGGTCGAAGGGAGAATAATTATTCTTTCCTAAAAGTCTGCAGAGACAAAACAATTTATTTTACGTGTTTTAAAATAACTGGCAACATTCTGGTGCCCAAAAATGATGGCTTACCTGGCGAAATGATACATTGGCTCGGCCTGTGGAAGCGCCTCATGTCATTAATCGCCGGATCAATGTCACTTCAACTTTGCAAGCTCTCTATTTTAACGGAACCCCTTAGTTTTAAACACGTCATAATAAGCTACATATAGCCTTTGTCAACGTAAAATTCGTATCAGGGCCCGATCTAAGATTCAACATTAATTGTGCCCAGTACCTATTTTCAGTTAGCGATTAATCTTTTCACTTAGAAACCATTGAATTTGAAGCGTTAGGTTAACTTACTGACGCTGGTCCAGTTTGCAGCTGTACGAAGTTTAACATTCACAGCTGACGCAATACAGCAATTGCCAAACCTTGCTAAGAATTTACAATGATGAAAAAACGGCCGTTCTCATAAACGCTAAAATATTACATAAAACCGTTTTGCTCCATTAGCTAATCTTTTTGTAGTTTCTCCATTTACAAAAAAAGCGTTTTGAAAGATGCTGTTTGAAACTCAAAAAGCGTTTACAAAAGCGTTTTATATACTTTTGACACGATGTGCTAAACTGGTAAATAGGTACTACACACATTTGAGAATATGTCTTCAAACCAAGGATGCATTGCGATTTTCAGTTGATTTAATCAAATCGTAAAATTGAATGCAGTCGAACGGTTTCAAAATCCGGTTCACCAGCCTGCGTCGGTGCTACGGGCACGCCAGATTGTCGATCGCGTTTACCAAGAAAAAACGTGCTTCGTATACTAGGCAAACTTCGTGTTGGCAATAAAACAATCAGTCGTTGTTTATCTGAGCTCTCGGGTATGATGTCTTCAAATCGATTCAGTGGTGTTCCAGGGTCTATTTGAACTAAACCAATAGGGCCATAGGTACGTTTTGACACGTCAACTGGAATAAGTTGAGCTGGTAACGGGGCGGTGTATCGCGATACGGACACTTGAGCTATAGAAGCTAATACTACTGATAATACCATCACTAACACACGCGGCATTTTGTTTCAACTGAACAAAGATCGGGCGGTTAAGTATTTTAAGATTTAAGTTTTCGGGTTAAAATTAGGTACGAAAACTCTGAAATGAATCCGTTGGCGAATCCAAGATGTCTTAGTGGACGGGAGTGATACATTTTTAAGTAGAATTAAAAAGATCGAAATGTGCATTTTTAGTCTTACTTGATGCTGGATTCTAGTATTGTGCCGAAGTTATAAAACTTTTTTTAAAATATAACAAATCGTAGTAGAAACAGTTCGATGAGAAATACATCTCTCGCTCATCCATGAATCAGAAAATAAATATACCAAAGAAGCATTGCTGTAAAGCCAGTGCCGGAGCAGAGAGGGGTGGGCCCTCCTTCCCCCAATGTCCAGGATAAGGGATCCAAACTCGCCAGCGAAACGAACGAGAAGTTAGACGCATTTTAAAACTTCGGCGGTTTTGTTTCAACCAGTTAGGGAGATGGCACCTTGAAAGGTTGGGTCCCTAAAAGGCTGGGTTTGGGGGCGGCTGCTCCGGTCCTGCTGTAAACGAGCAATTACTTACGTTTTGTAAGTATACGACGCTTCCATACAAGGACCCATGTAAAGATCAGGGGCTGAACGTTTTTCCGAGGGTGTGTAATTAAGCTACTTAAGCTTTAGACTAACTTTTTTTGCTTAAGCTTTGGTTTACGCTACTTAGTTATAAGTTCATTCACAGGCTTAGGCTTAGGAATACGCAAATATTACACTTGAGGCCGTGTTCTTCACATTTACCACTTTTTTTAACTTATTCTATGTTCTTGTATACTGTGAGAAGAGCATCGCTCACTCTGCACGCCAAATAATACAGAAAACGCAGTATTTCACGTTATTTTACGCAAATGTGCAGTACAAAATCTACACAGTGTAAGGATCCCACGTCCTTAAAATGCAAAGCCATAAAGGAAAGATTTCAACTGCCTGGTTTGCTGCTTACAATATATGTCATTTTAAATTGTAGAAGCCAACAGTCCGTGAATTAACTCAGTATGACACACAATGGTGAAAACCGACTATATATAATGTGTTTTACCAAACTGTTGAGCTATTCCTCATAATGAAAATGACACATAAGGCTAGGACAACACTGAAAATTCATGAAATAATAAATCTCATGAAATCAAACTCCGATGAGCTTACACATGTGTGTTGTGTATTATCTCTTACAAAAGTTGCAATGTATTTAGATATGCTGCTACTCTGATACACCGGTCAAAATATAAAATTCAGAGGTAGCTGAGACTGTCAAGTATGTAGTGATCCAAATGAAAGGGTTGTGATAATAAGTGTCCGGAATTCTTATATATTTTGATTGTTAATCTATACGGGTCTATTTCTGAAATTAAGAGTTTGCAATTAAAAAGACACCATAGCCGTCCCATTGCCCTACTAAATTCAGTTCAGTGCAAAATTTGAATCATTACTCGAACTATAATGTTACCTGTAGTCCTAGCAGCTCACTCAATTTTTAGGTATGTTGCTTATGTAATGAACTTTACCGTCTTGACTTGTATAAGTTAAAGCGCTGCGGTGCAAACACCTAGAGCCGGATTGAAAAATGAATAACAGTCGAGAACCGAATAGTACACACAAAAAAGTATTTCTGAATTTATTCAGAAAAGTGTTTTCTGTGGCAAATATGAAACGTTTTGCTGATATTTACGACAATTTTTCTAAAAATAACTGGAAAACGTTTATTTTCAGACTTTATTTCAAAACGTTTTTTGAAAACATTTCTGTTATAACAGAAATACTTTTCAAGTGCACCTTGCTAATCATATTTCTCTAATGTAAGAAATTTTTTCTTAACTATCAGAAATATTATTTTGAGTGTAAAGTGGGTACCAGCTGCAAAGTTAAAAATTAATAGTGAAAGCCTATTCGGTCAGTGCATTATTGTTATTTTATGGAAAATAAAGGTGGTGCTATACTTCTGGTTCGGCGCTATTCGGCAACGGATGTTCCGCACGTCAAAAATATTTTTGTTTGCAAATTGACATGCTGTGCCATGCGTTAATACACACGTGTGTTGTGGACTGTGGTACAGTGACGAACGGCACCGGACGATGCCGGATGATTCAAAAGCATAGAGCCACCCTTGCGCTTACGTTTGGTTCTTCATGTTAATAGACCAGGTTGATGTTATTAAACTAAGCAAAATTTTTTACGGGTTTAGCTTAAAAATAACCCTCAAGACCCGAATTCAGAGCTACGAATAATAAAAATTTCTGCACGCTAATCGTGTTGCCCACTTCAGTTTATGAAAAAGTATCTTCAGAATTTCTGTATCTACCATATCAGCCATTTTCCCCATTCGAACTGTAATTTGAACGTTTTCAAAAGTAAAACAATTTAACTGAAACACGCAGTGTATATCACACGCTTCAAAAATTAGATACCATTGTAAAGTAAGCTTATTCTAGAAGTTATGCTTCAGTCGAGTAGTATGCCTGTACATCGTCTGGGCCTATATTCTCCTCAGATGTGTATCCCAACTATCATCAGCTAGTAATAGGTTTTCAACTCACTAACTATTGCAGTTGTGGAGCTCAAAATTAGTACAGGAATAGAACAGAACATAACCGAAAAATGTGTTAAACGTTGAGCGTTAACATTCACTGGTTCGAAAGTTACAAAACCGATCACCAACTAGTTGGTGCTATACACATTTGAGAATACGAGGCCTGGACAAAACACCATCTTGTTCGAATCCTTTTTAGGAATTTACCTGAATTGTATAACTTTGGTCAATGTAAAGAACAGGGGCGGAACAGTACTATAAGCATATTCCGAAGCCTAAGCCTAAGCATAAGCCTAAACCTATATAAGCCTAAGCGTAAGAATTAGCATATTCCTCAGCTGAAGCCTAAGCTTAAGCATAAGCCAGGCAAAAATTAGTCTAAACATTAAACTTACCCTATTCTAATCCCACAGAAAAACGTTCCGCCTCTGATCGTTACACGGGCCATAACTTTTATATTTCTGTTACATATAAATGGGTTTAATTATTGGTCAAATAATTAACACTTCCAACGTAAAGCATTGATTTCTAGAAAACTTATTAAGTATGTAGCATGTATTAATTGTCAAATATCGTGCACATTTTTTGAAATTAGCTGCATCTAAAGTGTATAATTTAGCCAAGCACTATCCAGTCTTTTGTGTACTAAATTCTGCAACATAATCATTATGCTTTGTTCTTAACAGCAAAAATGAAAATGGCCTGGTCGTGTAACCATGACCCGGTGTGATCCATGAGCAGTTTACCCATAACCCATGTTATTATTTAAGGTTTGTTTTCTGAATACGAGAAGCTAAACCACCGTGTTTGAATTTTACACGTCAGGCAGGCGACATAACATAAACTATACTAATGTCAAGCCATTAATACACTGCAAAAAATGGTGAGTCCAATTGTCTCTCTCCGAAATAAACTTTTCCTGACTACACAAACTGAGTCAAAATTCGATTCCGCCAGAGTCAAATTGAGTCGAGTTTGACTTTGGCGGAGTCGAATTTACACTCCGTTTGTGTAGTCAAGAAAAGCTTATTTCGGAGAGAGTCAATTTGACTCACCATTTTTTGCAGTGTAGTAATTTTAACGTTTAAGTAACGAACTTAGGTATATACTGTGATTCTGAAGTAACGGGTGTTGCCGCGTTAGATGAAATTCACAGTACTGTCCGACAGGATATAACCAGAGAGTAAAGATAACGGAAAACTCAAATTAACGGAAACGGATGTTAAAGTACTTACAAAAGTTTTAAATTATGGTTTTATTTTTCTGACATCACAGTTGACGCATTCAAATATTAAAGCAAACTTTCTAAAAGTTTTAAGAAAAATTTTCAAGAATCCAAATCCTTTATGATTTTATATGAATTTTGTCTTTTATATGTTCGATTCGACAATTACATTACGTTTGCAGTGAAAGTATGCGCTATTTTATACCTGTTACAACTGATTATGAGTATATAATAAAATTTCTGGTATTTCTATAACGGAAACTGAAACGGAAACGAACATCGATTTTTACCGAATGCGGAAACGGTGTACCCGGTTATACACATTGCGTTTTTTGTGGCATTGAAGTACACAAAACTAAAAAAACATGTATCAGATGTGTAAATCTTTGAATCTTCAACCCAAAACCATTTGATGCCCTTGCACACTTTTCCCCACATTTACTCTTGAATTTAGGGTCACGCATAAAGTTTGGAAAATGCTTACGTATGCAGCTAGTATAAGCATATTCCTAAGCTTAAGCCTAAGCCGAAGCAAAAAACCAGTCTAAAGCATAAGTTACTCCATTGCAGACAACCGTTTCATTTAAATCTGCAATAATTTCAAAACGAACAAAGTTTCTCGTCTATTAATTTGGTATACTTGCGCATCTTCAATTATATTAATTGTTACATAAAAACCTTAGACCCGATAACAATTTTCAAAATAACAACAAACATAACGATTTTAAGATGAAAATATATAAATGAGAAACTTTCTTATTCGATAGCTAGCAGATGCATGGGTGCGCATGGTAGTCAAACGCAGAAAAATATTGTATGATTGATCAACTAAAATACACTTAAAGGTGCCGAAAATTATTAGCTAAATTGACAGGGCTGTAATTCTTACGAAAACATTCAGGAGTCAAGGGGGCGGATCTATTGAGTACATCTGAGGCTTGGTTTAACGTTACTGGCAACGCATGCGAGATTTTACTATAAAACACCGTAAATTAACAGCGAAATTCTAAATTTTTTCAGTTTTACCTAATCTAAAAAGCATTTAATATCTTAATTTACGTACACAAGTCCTAAACCTAACCTTAAATAAGCAATTTACGATTCGTAACAAAACAAGCACTGTCGGAGTAGACATAGGTGGGAACTCCCCCAAAACTATCCTTCCAAAAACAGTTTCACACGAAACTCGCAAAATGTTGGATCTGGAAAGTGGAGACATTTTTTATAATCAACCAGTTCGCACGAAGCGCGAAATTTTTCGGACATTTTCTGCTAAAGTATCTGAACAGTTCATGTTTTAGGTAAAAGCATATGCCGTCTTGATATGCTCCAACCATTGGAGACAGCATACGGTACACCTCATTCCAAAACTGTTTTATTACCGTTGTTGAATATATATTTCATCTGGTGCTAATTTGTTAACATTTAGCAACCTGACAAATATTTTAAAGTCAGCGTAGTTTGAAGCAATTAAAAGAATCAGACCAAGGTAGAATAGTGTCAAAATCCCGTAAGCCATGCGAGCGCGGAGGAACGCATTTCAAAACTTCGGTGGCGGTTTTTCAACCGATTTGGATTGGTGGAATTTTAGAGGTGTTCCCCCAAATAGGGGGTATGGAGGTTATTGCTCCGGCCATGAAAATAAGGTAGCATCGTGACTAAGTAACTGATATATCTTTATTGCTGTTTGATTATTTAGAAGTATCAAGTTTTATTTTAAAATAAAAAAACTAATTTTATTTCTAATCTGCGCATAACCAAAATTTTGCAACATACATGTCGATTTGTGATTTTGCTCACATGTATAACGCAAGCCATCTCGCCGAATTAATCAGTTTGAGTTCTAACACCGTAGATTTCTCAAGAGGTTAAAATATACCAATAAATTTTCGCTAACGTCAAGCGTACAAAGATTTGTCAAAATACACCGCCTATTTGCCTATTTATAGTGATTGTTAATGCAATTCATGTTAAATAACGGCGTTGTGCTGTGGAAATGGTAGAACAAACCAGGTTATTTAGCTTCCTTCTTAATGTTGTAAGAATATTACATTTTCGCTGCCAAATTTGCTACTGAAAACTGCTCAAATATTTAAAAACTCTGTTTCACCGTTTTCGGCCAGTGCGATCAAAGGCTAACATGACTTATATGTGATAGTGAACGCCACAGTTATTTGTAAACATTTCGTCCGATAACTAATAGTCGATTCTACTTTGTTTTAGGTCTTTAATATTAGAAAACCGAATTTTGACTATATGAAAATTTTATAATAATTGCAATAAGTAAAATATTGATATATTTTTTCGATAAATAATAAATTACGATTGAAATGGTTTATAAAACGAATAAAACGTGGCGACAATTCCTAGAATTTTTCCAAAACAAGAAACAAATACATTTCTTCTGTTATCTAATGATCTAAAATTCAATCACGGGATGACGTCTGACTGTAAGTCCTTGTTAATGGCTCCACAAGGTAAACTTTTCAAAACAACCGAGTATAGTTTATGTTAAATAGTAAGTCGTTGTAAGGCGAACCGATCGCAACTCTGACAGTTGCGACTTACATTTAAGGATTCCCATATATGCGTATAATATGCTATATATATTTCGCCAACGCAATTGTTTCATTCAACTAAAATACTAAAAATCGCATATGCTACAATACTTCTGGTACATTAATAATTGTTCAGGTGAAATAAAGACAACCTTCAGTGCAAACCTGAACTTGGTAAAAGAAGACACGATAAGAGGTCTTGTGGAGAAAAAAATTGTGGTGTTAACATAAAATTCTTTTTAAATTCTTGTAATGGTGTAAAAATATTTTCTATTCACAAGCGAAGACATAGGTAGAACGTCGGAAACGTTCCGCCCACCACAGTAATGTTTTCTAAATTCAAACGAAAGCTTTGTATCAAGGCAAAGTACAAACCTATCAAGTACAAGTATAGAGATCTTGTAGGTGCAAAGATAATTTTTCTATTAACTGACACAATTCATCAGACGGTTTCAAAACAGATGTCGGCTTTTATTGAAGACATTCGGGGGGAGACGTTGCCTTACTTGTATCCTCAATCTTACTGCGGTACATGCTTTATTTACTCACAATGTACCTTAACGATTGGTATCAAAGTAATTATAAATATAGACCCAGTCTAATAATGCTATGTAAAATCCAATTAAAGAAAATTGACAAACCAACCTGTGGTGGCACGTAAGGTCCAGTTAAGAGCATAAACACCTGGTTTTAGTCGTTTTCAGACCAAAAACGAAACAGAATTAATAATGTTCGGGCATTAAAATTACCTCAATCTTTGCGATTAGTACAAGAGGTAGGTGGTAAACGGACTCTGAAAATAACGGAAACGGATAGTGGTCAAAATAACAAAAAGTGAAAACGCGCGTATTGAAATATAAATCTATCAAAGATGTTTTATTTTTCTGTGGAGAAAATTTTAATGCGCGTAAATATGCATTGATCTCGTTAAAAAATTCTCGAAAACAGCGAATGCGTTGATAATTTTTCAATTATTTTACGTGGCTTTTATTATTTTTTCAAATCAAACTATTGCAGCATTTGCTCAGGTTTCAAAAACTGAATAATTCTTTAAGCGAATTACAATCTCTAAGTATGATTCTGAAAATCGCGGAATTTCCGGTATTTTTATGACAGAAACGATCAGTGATATTTTCCGAAAACGGAAACTGATATTTGGCTATGCACTACTGGAACAAGGGCGTACATAGAAAATTTATTCCGAATTAGTACCAAGAAATTCTATGAGCATACGACTATTAATTTTGATCCCAGTCGGGAAGACAGGCCCGCAGGTGGCACTCGTCCGGGCGCTAGTTCATATAGCGATAAATTTTTCTAAACACCATCATCTGATTAAGCTGAGGGAGCCTAAATGTTGGTACGTAGAGGTTTGGTTTTATTTCCGCTTACCGGTTTTATCACATACAGGATTGTAAATTTTGATTTTCACATTTATGGCTAAGTTTGTGCTTTTTTAAAAAAAATAAGCTAAAATTTACAATTCTGCTATTTTTGTCTGTAGCCAGCTAAAACACTATTAAAGCGCTAACCACCCTATAAATATCTGTTTTGTATCGCATCTGACCGTACGTAGCTCCCTGAAGCGTGTGTTCTGTTCCCTTTTGGCATCGTAGCATAATTATGCAACAGTTGTTAAGTAGTTAGCTAACAACTAATTTGCATATTACCTTAACTGCTTACGTGTGTTCCAGCTTCGCTCAATAAACGTAGTCCCGCTACGACTGGTTCTAGTATAGCTAAAATTGGAAACTATATTCGGAATGCATAAATTCTGTTGCTCATGTATGCTCTGCTGTCGTCCCAAAATATCGCCTTCCGAGCTAAAAAGTTGATAGCTTTTGTTTGTGGTGAGATTTTGGATTTTAGGATTTCAGGATTTGCCATTTTGAGTCTTAAAATAAAAGCAACCGAAATTGTTAATTAAGCGAAGTGAAACTCCGAGCGAAGCTCGGAGTTTCGCGAAGCGTTTTATGTTTTGCACTTGGGGCTCGAAAGGTGGATGTCCGTCTGTCCGTCTGTCCGTCCGAAAAGAATCTCAGGAACGGCTGAACCGATTTTGATAAACTTTTTTTCTTGAAAGCCAATTATCCTGGGGTGTTAACCTCGCATTGGGGTTTCAAAATTTTAAGCCGTTTATTAGCTACAGGCTAATTTGCATAATTAATTAAGCCTAAATTGGGACTTTCCACAATATTTCACTAATTATTACAGTTAGAAGCAATTTAGTTTTAGCATTAAAGGTTTTTTGGATGCGAGGAATCTGCGTAGACTGTTTACATACCTCCAAAATCAATAATTGAGCAGTTAGCTAATAGATAATTTGCATATTAGCATAGTTTATAAGCCTAAATTACGACTTTTTACAATATTTCACTAATTATTAAGGTTAAAAGCAATATAATTTCAGCCCTAAAGGGTTTTTAGGTGCGAGGAATTTAAATAAATAGTTTACAATCATCCAAAACCGATAATTGAATAGTTAGCTAATAGCTAATTTGCATATTAGCTTAATTGACAAGACAAAATTAGGACTTTTTAAATTATTCCAAAAATTATTAGGGTGGTTGAAGGGTTTTTGGGTGCGAGGAATCTGAGGAAATAGCTAACAAACCTCCAAAACCGACAAATGAATAGTTAGCTAACAACTAATTTGCATATTACCTTAACTGCTTACGTGTGTTCCAGCTTCGCTCAATAAACGTAGTCCCGCTACGACTGGTTCTAGTATAGCTAAAATTGGAAACTATATTTGGAATGCATAAATTCTGTTGCTCATGTATGCTCTGCTGTCATCCCAAAATATCACCTTCCCAGCTAAAAAGTTGATAGTTTTTGTTTGTGGTGAGATTTTGGATTTTAGGATTTCAGGATTTTGTGATTTCAATAGGATTCACCTCATGCCGTTCCTTGGGCTTAGACTCACGCTTAATTTTAAGATGTGACAAGATTCCGCCTTAGGTTTAAGTATAGGCAGTGCTTCATCTTAGGCTTCAGCTTAGAATAAGGTGTTTAGATGTAGGATCTGGTGTACGATGCTTAAGCGTACGTGTAGACGTAGGCTTTAGACTTAGGATTTAGACTTAGGGTTAGTCGTAGGCCTAGGCTTCGGCTAGGCTTTAGGAATAGGCTTTGGTTTAAACATAGATTAAATCTTAAATGACCCTTGCACTAAATCTTAGGCCTAGGGTTAGGCTTGGCTTAGGTTTAGGCTTAGGCTTTAGGGGCAGGCTTTAGATTAAGCGATTAGACCGTACAAGGCATAGGCTTAGGCGTTTAGGCTTAATGCGTGGCTATAAAAATAGACTTTGGTTTAAACATAGATTAGATCCTAAATCTCCCTTGGGCTATACCTTATGCTTAGGCTTGGGCTTAGGTTTAGGCTTAGGTTTAATCGTGGGCTCAAAGAGCATCCTACCTTATAATTTATCCCGTATTTCTAAGATCCAAAAATCCCATCTTCGACCATATCCCCAAATCCAAAATCCCACCTTCGACCATATCCCGTAATCCCAGATCCCGCTTTCGACCATACCTCAAATTCTTGTGACGTGATGGCGGGATTTTGGGACGGCAGCGAGATACTGTGTAGCTTGGTTACTTAAAAACGGCCACTTGCAGCAATTAAAAGACCAATCTCCACCTGAATAAGAAAAATTTATGAAATTTTTGGTTTCTGGGTAAAATACAGATAAATATAGCATCCTTGCCAACACAGGCGACCGGACCCAATAAGCAAAGTTAAACGTTCAAACGAACAGAACGACAGTTATTCCTGTCAAAGTTAACATTTGGTATGTTACATTATTTTCAACTCCTTTTATTCATAGTATTTGGCTTGATCACCTACTCGCTTTCTCTATAGCATATTGGTTTGGAGAAAAATTGTGCTATGGTCACGGGCAAGTAGCGAAGGTTTAGGAATAGCTGAGCCCTCGGAATAACTTTGGCTTTGCGAAAAATTTTGAATCTTGCTTGTAAGTCAACGAAATCCCTTGTACGCCGCTCCTGAAAAATTTTCACCTCCCCTCCTTCTTTAGCAACGTGAGCTAGCTGCCGGTCTGTGTGGTCCCAAACGTAAACTATAAGAAGTTATATTAACCTGAGTGCTTTATCGGTGATCACATTTGATATATGGTTTGCCTAAAAATAGCACATACTTGTATGAACTGGATGAATGCCAAAATTAATACGTACCGTAAACGTAACTTTTCATTAATTAATGAGTAGCAGTTGCGCCAATTGCAGCTGACATAAGCTCATAACGAGCGCAACGACGCCATCAAAAATACTGATAAAACTCGGAATTTTCCTCTTAACACAGCAGCTATGTAGCTGCGTGTTGTACCGCAGTCCATTGCAATCTTTAGTCTCTTAAATAAAAATTAGCAGTAAGAAAAACTTTATAACCGGGCAGCTTGTGGTGACATGTTTTGTCCCTATTAGACTATTGGGTAACATTTTGTCTGCTTATAGACCCGGTATCGTATTCAAAAATTCTATTTGTCTGCTATTAACATGTGTGGGTCATCTTTTGCACTTTATTATTATATGATATTCGAGGTATTGTCTGCGAATATCATATGATATATTTTCCAATGTCTGCATACTTGAGATAATATAACCAAATTATCCTGTTGAATATCATATGATACTAGAATCCGAAATATAAATTTTTGAATTTTGAAGCTGTGGTTCTAAGCGATTTTGTATCGGAACAGATTTAAAGACGTGTATTTGGCATGTAAAGTACATTTGTGCCTCTACCGTCCAACTTTCCATTCATTTATTAGTACCCAAAGGTTACACTGTCCCGCTGAATATCATATGATATTCGTTGAAATTTTGGAATATCATATGATATTCGCATAAATGTCCCACAGTGTCACGTGACATGCCGTCCCTTGTACACATTGATCATTTGAGAGCTGTGGTTTGTAAACTAATGTCATCAGACATTCGAATTTTGTCTGTTGATCCGATATAAGAGCTCAAATTTTAACGTTGACGTCAATCAACATGAAACAAACCGTGTCCCGCCTGCCCCGGTTATAACGGGAACCCTGCATAAAAGGATGAATTCTAAAGGGGGGGGAATTTATATGTGGGCCAATGTACAGCACAGGGGCTTCCAGTTTTCCACGTTGGAAAACTTATAACCAGGAGTGCAGCGCAGCCACTCCTGTATGACGGCTAAATTTTCCGCTGATTTGGTAGGAAAATTAAAAAAGTTTAATGCCTAGATTTTACCCTGGGTTGGTAGGGAAATCTGAAGCATAGCTTTTGGTTGGAAAACGGGAAAAGTGGAAAATTTTAATGCCTAGATTTTTACGCTGGGTTGGTAGGGAAATCTGAAGCATAGGTTTTGGTAGGAAAACGGGAAAAGTGGAAAATTCTAATGCCTAGATTTTTATTCTGGGTTGGTAGGGAAAATCTGAAGCACAGGTTTTGGTTGGAAAACGGGAAAAGTGGAAAATTCTAATGCCTAGATTTTTACCCTGGATTGGTAGGGAAAATTTGAAGCATAGGTTTTGGTTGGAAAACAGGAAAAGTGGAAAATTGAAATGCCTAGATACTTTCTTGGTTTGTAAGAGAAATCTAAAGCGATGGTTGGAAAACGGGAAAAGTGGAAAAGTGGGACATTCAAGCGTAGGGCATAGGTTTTGGTTGGAAAACGGGAAAGGTGGAAAATTCTAATGCCTAGATTTTTTCGCTGGGTTGGTAGGGAAAATCTTAAGCAAAGGTTTCCGTTGGAAAACGGGAAAAGTGGAAAATTCTAATGCCTGGATTTTTTCGCTGGGTTGGTAGGGAAAACCTGAAGCAAAGGTTTCGGTTGGAAAACGGAAAAGTGGAAAGTTCAAGCGTAAGGCATAGGTTTTGGCTGGAAAACGGGAAAAGTGGAAAATTTAAAGGCCTGGATATACCTTAGGTTGGTAGGGATAATATGAAGCATAGGTTTTGGTTGGAAAATGGGAAAAGTGGAAAATTTAAAGGCCTAGATTTACCTTAGGTTGGTAGAAAAAATCTGAAGCATATGTTTTGGTTGGAAAACGGGAAAAGTTGAAAATTTAAAGGCCTAGATTTACCTTAGGTTGGTAAGGAAAATCTGAAGCATAGGTTTTGGTTGGAAAACGGGAAAAGTGGAAAATTTAAAGGCCTAGATTTACCTTAGGTTGGTAGGGAAAATCTGAAGCATAGGTTTTGGTTGGAAAACGGGGAAAGTGAAAAATTTAAAGGCCTAGATTTACCTTCGGTTGGTAGGGAAAATCTAAAGCATTGGTTTTGGTTGGAAAATGGGAAAAGTGGAAAATTTAAAGACCTAGATTTTTATCCTGGTTTGGTAGGGAAAACCTGAAGCAAACGTTTCGGTTGGAAAACGGGAAAAGTGGAAAATTCTAATGCCTAGATTTTTTCGCTGGGTTGGTAGGAAAAACCTGAAGCAAAGGTTTCGGTTGGAAAACGGGAAAAGTGGAAAATTCAAGCGTAAGGTATAGTTTTTGGTTGGAAAACGGGAAAGTTGAAAATTTAAAGGCCTAGATTTACCTTAGGTTGGTAGGGAAAATATGAAGCATAGGTTTTGGTTGGAAAATGGGAAAAGTGGAAAATTTAAAGGCCTAGATTTACCTTAGGTTGGTAGGGAAAATATGAAGCATAGGTTTTGGTTGGAAAATGGGAAAAGTGGAAAATTTAAAGGCCTAGATTTACCTTAGGTTGGTAGGGAAAATATGAAGCATAGGTTTTGGTTGGAAAATTGGAAAAGTGGAAAATTTAAAGGCCTAGATTTACCTTAGGTTGGTAGGGAAAATCTGAAGCATAGGTTTTGGTTGGAAAACGGGAAAAGTGGAAAATTTAAAGGACTAGATTTACCTTAGGTTGGTAGGGAAAATATGAAGCATAGGTTTTGGTTGGAAAATTGGAAAAGTGGAAAATTGAAAGGCCTAGATTTACCTTAGGTTGGTAGGGAAAACCTGAAGCATAGGTTTTGGTTGGAAAACGGGAAAAGTGGAAAATTTAAAGGACTAAATTTACCTTAGGTTGGTAGAGAAAATCTGAAGCATAGGTTTTGGTTGGAAAACGGGAAAAGTGGAAAATTTAAAGGCCTTGATTTACCTTAGGTTGGTAGGGAAAATATGAAGCACAGGTTTTGGTTGGAAAACGGGAAAAGTGGAAAATTCTAATGCCTAGATTTTATCCTGGGTTGATAGAGAAAATTTGAAGCATAGGTTTTGGTTGGAAAACAGGAAAAGTGGAAAATTTAAAGGCCTTGATTTACCTTAGGTTGGTAGGGAAAATATGAAGCACAGGTTTTGGTTGGGAAACGGGAAAAGTGGAAAATTCTAATGCCTAGATTTTTATCCTGGGTTGATAGAGAAAATTTGAAGCATAGGTTTTGGTTGGAAAACAGGAAAAGTGGAAAATTTAAAGGCCTAGATTTACCTGAGGTTGGTAGGGAAAATATGAAGCATAGGTTTTGGTTGGAAAATGGGAAAAGTGGAAAATTTAAAGGCCTGGATTTACCTTAGGTTGGTAGGGAAAATATGAAGCATAGGTTTTGGTTGGAAAACGGGAAAAGTGGAAAATTTAAAAGCCTAGATTCATCTTAGGTTGGTAGGGAAAATATGAAGCATAGGTTTTTTGTTGAAAAATGGGAAAAGTGGAAAATTTAAACGCCTACATTTACCCTGGGTTGGAAGTCAGCGACGACCAAATTTGATATATTTATGTTTCCTCGGCTTTCCGGCCATAGCCAACAACATCTTTAAAACAAATTAAAACTTTTTTTACAACCTTAAGGCGTCACTCAAAGCGTCGACTTTGTTAACAGACGTATGTTCTGATAATACTGGGCCACTCGGTGGTATCTTGTTTTGACCAATTTTGTGCTGGGACTATCAAAATCTGATATATTTAAAAGTCATGTATTATTTCGGGTAAATGCTCTGCTCATTTAGGTTTAACTGTGTAAAGTAGATTTTGTTCATTGCACTGTTCCGCTCCGCGGTTTCTTGTTTTGACCAGTGTCGAAATATATTGCCTGTTAGTTTGTAGGATGCAGCCGGAGGTGAAAAATGCCAGATCCGGAGCCGGAAGTGAACAAAAGTAGCCGGAACCGGAGATGATGCCGCAGATGAGGTGAAATCAGGTCGTTGAAATGATATTTAACCTGTTAATTTTAGCAAATATCTGCTATGTGTTGTTAAATCGTTCCATTGGAATTTTCTACTTTTCCCATTTTCCAAACAAAACCTATGCTTTAGATTTTCCTTAGGCGTTTAAATTTTCCAATTTTCCCGTTTTCCAACCAAAACCTATGCTTCAAATTTTCCCTACCAACCCAGGAATAATGTAAGCTTTTAAAATTTCCACTTTTCCCGTTTTCCAAACAAACTTTTACACTACAAATTTTCCCTACCAACCAAGGGAAAAACAAGGTGTTCAAATTTTCCACTTTTCCCGTTTTCCAAACAAACTTTTACACTATATACAGATTTTCCCTACCAACCAAGGGAAAATCAAAGCGTTTAAATTTTCCACTTTTCCCGTTTTCCAACCAAAACCTGTGCTTCAAGTTTTCCCTACCAACCCAGGAATAATGTAAGCTTTTAAATTTTCCACTTTTCCCGTTTTCCAAACAAACTTTTACACTACAAATTTTCCCTACCAACCAAGGGAAAAACAAGGTGTTCAAATTTTCCACTTTTCCCGTTTTCCAAACAAACTTTTACACTATATATAGATTTTCCCTACCAACCAAGGGAAAATCAAAGCGTTTAAATTTTCCACTTTTCCCGTTTTCCAACCAAAACCTATGCTTCAAATTTTCCCTACCAACCCAGGAATAATGTAAGCTTTTAAAATTTCCACTTTTCCCGTTTTCCAAACAAACTTTTACACTACAAATTTTCCCTACCAACCAAGGGAAAACAAGGTGTTCAAATTTTCCACTTTTCCCGTTTTTCAAACAAACTTTTACACTATATACAGATTTTCCCTACCAACCAAGGGAAAATCAAAGCGTTTAAATTTTCCACTTTTCCCGTTTTCCAACCAAAACCTATGCTTCAAGTTTTCCCTACCAACCCAGGAATAATGTAAGCTTTTAAATTTTCCACTTTTCCCGTTTTCCAAACAAACTTTACACTACAGATTTTCCCTAGCGAACCAGGAAATATGCAGGCTTATGAATTTTCCACTTTTATACAGCAAAACCTATGCCCGCGATTTTTCCTACCAACCAGTGAAAAATCAGGTCGTCATACAGGAGTGGCTGCGATGCACTCCTGGTCGTAAGTTTTCCACCCTGGAAAAGTGGAAGCCCCTGATCTATACATGGGCCTATATGTGCGACACAGGCCACTTTGTAGTTTTGACCAATTTCATGGTTAATCTTAGCCGACAATGCTCATGTCGCACATTAAACATATTCATTGATAAAAAGTTGCTTCTATATTACTTTATTTTGTTGACTTTCCCAAATTCTATGCTGCAGGATATTTTTTGTATTGTTCCTATATTTGCCGACACAGAAAAAGTATTAATGCTAATATTGAATGATATCAACTTGTTGGTCGCAGTAGGTTATCCAAAGCTACGGCGGGCCACTTTACTTTTTTATATAAAATTTTAAATTCAATATTAACAAAATTATCGGACTTTAAAAATTGTGGGCGGCCGCCCTTTGTCTTCCCTCGACTGCTGCACCACAGTTTTGCATATAGACTGACGCATGTAGCTGGGGCTATGGGAGGCAAACACGGAATGAATCAAAAGCGCGTTGCGTTTTGTCCGCACCACCAAACTATGAAAATTGAAGCCATGCAAAATTTACTTTGGTTTCAGGTATATTATATTTTGTATGTTTTATAGTTGTATTTGTTTCTAGTAGCATTTAATACTTAAAATCTTATTGCCATCAGGTTAGCCTAAAACGCAAAACTCGCTATAGTACATTTTAATCGAAAATAGTTTTCGGTTACTTACTGACATGTTGTCCCAACAGGGGCGTCCATGTTTCTGCTGGGTCTGTAAAAGAATAGGTTTACATTCTAGATTACATTTTTTGCTTAGGCTTAGGAACACACTTTCGCAACGCTTTAAGAATATGCTTACTGTTACGACTCTTAGTAAATTTTGGCATAAGGAAACATGATTTATGTATACCTAAAACGTACGCAAATCTCCATCTAATGCAGCAATGTAGATCCAGGCGTTTTGGATCTCATGGCCAATTTTTTATATCCTCAAGTAAGCTTTGAGGTTAAGGTTGTGGAAGAAAGACATTTTGGTGGAAGCGTGTACAATAGGCCTACGTTAAGGGGATCATTGTACAAGACCTTCAACTATAATAATTTGTCCGTGAGATCTTGCTTTTCTAGCAGTAGCAGCAGGTATCTAAAGTTTTTCAAACATACCAAAATTGTTTTACAGTAGCCGACTGAAAGAAACAACATCCTTTTCTGTGGCGCTAACCATAACTTTAAAAGCAGGTTCTAAAGGCGACATGCCTTGCAGGCCTCCAAATAAAGGTTTGATGGAATAACACGAGTAAAGAATATGTTTCGCCAATAAAACAATTTCATGAAACACTTGTCACAGGCCCCTTGAAGGCGCAGGACCGTAAGGAACGGCTTCACTAGCCTTCGTTATGATCAGTGCCTGCAACTTTACCTTATAGTGTTAAATAGGCTGAACATCTGTTCATTCAGCTTACGCAATTATAACACGGAAATACTTTATAGTTTGTGTTTCTAAATGCTGAGCTTCCTAGTTTCTATATTGCAATAAAGCCACAACTGGTCATATAATTTGTTAAAAATATCGCGCAAAACTTTTTTGAAATTTGAACTTTTACAACAATGAGAGTAACAGTCGTAATTATTTTATTCACAATATTTAAAACTAAATGTATACACGCAGCCACGATTTGATTTCAGTGAAATTTTTTGCGACGGAGTGTATAGCGAGAGTGAAAATTTTTCTGATCTCTGCAGGCTAATATTCTACAGTCTGTAAAATTTTTGTTTTGCGAGCCTTTTTAAACAGACATATCCCAAATGCCAACCTTGTTCACTCCCCCAGAAAGCAACACCGGTAAAAATTGTTCCACAATGTATGGCATCAAATTTCCACAAACAATATTCACCCTTTTTAAAGCAACAGCGACCAGAGTTTCAACGGGGACAAGGTTTAGTTAGAATTGAGGCAGAATTCAATATGCTGTCGGTATTAAACTTTTTGAAATTCGTTGGAAGCTTCAGAGCTTGTCATGCGATTCAAAAACAAGATTCGGGATATGATCGAAGTTTACATGCTACTGATGTCAAGCGGAAGCTCTAAAACTACACCGCATACTATCTCAGTTAGAATTGTATCACAAAGAATCATATGTACTAACATAAATATACAATTCTACAGCGGGAGACTTAAAAGACAGAAATTCCATATAAATCTAAGTCATGTCTACTACGCCAGTTATCACAAAAGCGTACAAACCATATTGATTTTAGTGTCTGCCCGCTCCGCGACACTGGCAGGACTGGCTGCAATAGAGACTGAGAACCTGGCCAATGTTACTTTTAGGAGCGAAACAAGCCTAGGCGGAGCAAAAATGTGTTCACAGGCCTAAGCCTAAGCTTAACCCTAAGCAACAAAGTTTAATCTGGAATCTAAACATGCTCTGTTACAGACCCAGTAAAAACCTGGACGCCCCTTAAAGTAACATGGGCCGTTAACCTTAAGCATAGGCGTAGACTTAGGAATATGCTTAGGAATAGGCTTAGTTTTACGCTTAAGCTAAGGTTTAGGCATTGCCTTTTTAGGCTGTGCTGGTACCTATAATTAATGTGGACAATAGGTACTTGGCTGACTTCTCCAATACGAATACACAACTATTCGATGTAGATATTAAATTTTAATTAATTCACCGTTCACAATTTACCAATGTCATTTCGCAAAACCATATTTAATCGCGCCATACGCCCGGTCGCTTTCTTTGATCTTTTTTCAGATTTCGCCATTTTTCATGACGGTTGCTTTGAACATCGAATTCGGAACATCTGTGCAATTGAACAAATCACCTACACGGTAACAGTGATGTCTGGTGCAACAGTTGATGCAGAGTATCGTAGCGGATTACAAATTATTTAATGCAAAATCGCGTTGGCTTTTTGTTCGCTCCGTGTGCGAAGTATTTTTTTAAACTACTCTGCATGTCTCTTCGTTCTTAGATGTCTGCCAAAAATCGCATTCTTTCCTGAATTTGATGGCCGCTCAATTTTCTGGTTAACTTCTGCGATGCTGTTAAACACTGATAAAATAGTTCCCGCGTCCTCCCTGCAAAGCATATCTGTGTCACTTTTGTCCAAATTGTTATTCTTTCATATCTATATATGCAACCGAACATTACACTCTCCCGCTGAATATCATATGATACTCGTTGTAATTTTGGAATATCATTATATTTGTATTAATGCACTTTCAGTATTAAGTGACATGCTGGCTCTTGTACAGATTGAAAAACTGAGAACGGTGGTTTATAAGTTAATGAAACATGATTTCAAGTTTTGCCTGTTCACATGATATGCGAACCCGAATTTCAACGTTGACGTCGAATCAGCATTGAGCAAATCGTGAATTGCCTGCCACGCACAGGTGTGTCAAACAATTGGAAACCTATCATTTCGCGTAGAGGGGAGAATTTATACAAAGACATTTGCAATCGCAGCGCGTATGCATGAATTGCAACTTCCAAGTTTTTGCCAACTTTTTCTAATTGCAGTTTATAATGAAAGTTAAGCGGAATGGTTTAAGACCAATGTAAAGTAACATCATACATAGTTTGCGTAGACCAGATTTGGCTTGTTTTCTAAATGTTTTGATTCCATAATTATCAACCCCGCCGCCCCCTCCCCGCAATATGTGTTTTCCTAGTCGCATTATTTTTTGTCTAACATCTCAATATTCAAAAGTAAGCAATGAATCAACGATATTTTTCATATTAATAACAAAATTAAATAATTTAACTTACCAAGTTCGGCACAGGTCTGACAAAAGTCTAAGATATATACCTATTGCATTTCGAATAAATTGCTGGTCTGTTAAAGTAAATCTTAGGGTCAATTGTAAAGTTTTCTAATTATACCATTTTATTGCTTCCTCCGACTGTTAATGACCGCGGCACACGCTTGTAGTGGTGTGGCAGCCAACGTTTTTGCTTTGAATGTCATAAGTTTTATAGTTTTTAAATGTTTTTTGTCAAAAAGTAGTGTAGTAACTAGGTTTTATGCGAATCCTAAGAGTAAGTAGAACATTGGTCTTTTCTTTAGTTTTTGTAACCACTGTCAGTAGTTTTCCGAAGTTTTGCAAGTTTCCGGTTTTGTTGTTAAAAACGGTGTTTATTTCGCAGAGACAATAAAAGCAAACAGTTGGTAAAGTGTTGATGGTACGAAATTTTTGCCAAAACATTGTACGAACCTTTAAATCGTTATTAAAATAGTCGTCCTATTTAACAATATAGATAACGCTCCTCCAATGAAGTCAGATGTCTAAACAATGGCATCTGCTGGCTAGCTGGCCACAAACTTTTAGGCTTGTGTTTGGCAAAACATCTGCTAACATGATTTGTAGTTTTATTGCTTTATGAAATTAATTACAATTATCGTTCAAAATAGAGATGTTACACCTTTCAGAATGTCGGATCAACCAACAAGAATCACATTAATTTGTACAATATATCCAGAATTCATTTTAAGATCAAAGAAGTTGACTTTATCAGCAAAAACGTCGTAATTAAAATTAACGCCTTTTGAAGAAGCAAAAATTAAGCCTGCCGCCAATTCAACTTTATCAAACAACAAGAATAACATCTGGTATATCCAATGAAACAGACAATACGAATCCTAGCAAATCATCACCTCTGAAACGTGAGCGAAATACGTTTGTTAAATATTCTTTTTTCCTATGTTTCTACCATTTCGGAAAAACAAAAAAACACCTAAAATCGTTTTAGTATTGGTTTTTCCCAACATCAACTTTGGCTACAATATACATTGCGTTTTGACGTATGGACAATTTAAATGATTTAGCCTACTAATTACCTTTGAAATATTTCGTACCCGTTTGTTCCACGAGACTCCCTGACACACCCGCGAAGCCAGCTCATCTTGCTAAGGGTGCTAAAAAATTTTTCAGTAGAGGCATACAAAGGTTTTCGATCACTTACAAACAAGGTTGACCAGTCGTAGTGGGACTACATTTATTGAGCGAAGCTCGAACACACGTAAGTAATTAAGGTAATATGCAAATTATCTACTAGCTAACTATTCGATAATCGCCTTTAAAGGTTTGTAGACAATTTATTCAGATTTCTCGCACCTGAAAACCCTTTAGTGCTCAAATTATATTGCTTTTAACCTTAATAATTATTGAAATAATTTAAAAAGTCCTAATTTAGGCTTGTAAACTATGCTAATATGCAAATTACCTGTTAGCTAGCTACTCAATCATTGGTTTTAGACGTTTGTAAACAATTTATTCAGGTTCCTCGCACCTAAAAACCCTTTAACGCTGAAATTATATTGCTTTTAACCTTAATAATTAAAGAAATAATTTAAAAAGTCCTAATTTTGCCTGGTAAATTAAGCTAATATGCAAATTAGCTATCAGCCTACTATTCAATTATCGGTTATGGAGGTTTGTAAACAATTTATTCAAATTTTTCGCACCTAAAAACCCTTTAGTGCTGAAATTATATTGCTTTTAACCTTAATAATTAGTGAAATATTGTAAAAAGTCCTAATTTAGGCTTATAAACTATGCTAATATGCATATTATCTTTTAGCTAACTGCTCAATTATCCGTTTTGGAGATTTGTAAACAGTCTACGCAGATTCCTCGCACCCAAAAACCCTTTAATGCTAAAATTAGATGGCTTCTAACTGTAATAATTAGTGAAATATTGTGGAAAGTCCTAATTTAGGCATAATTAATTATGCAAATTAGCCTGTAGCTAATAAACGGCTTAAAATTTTCAAACCCTAATGCGAGGTTAACACCCCAGGATAACGGGCTTTCAAACAAAAAAAAGTTTGTCAAAATCGGTTCAACTGTTCTTGAGATTCTTTTCGGACGGACAGACGGACAGACGGACAGACGGACAGACGGACAGACGGACAGACGGACAGACGGACAGACGGACAGACGGACAGACGGACAGACGGACAGACGGACAGACGGACAGATGGACAGATGGACAGATGGACAAACGGACAGACGGACAGACGGACATCCACCTTTCGACCCCCAAGTACAAAACATAAAACGCTTCGCGAAACTCCGAGCTTCGCTGCAAATTATCTATTAGCTAACTGCTCAATTATCGGGTTTGGAGGTTTGTAAACAGTCTACGCAGATTCCTCGCACCCAAAAACCCTTTAATGCAAAAATTAGATTGCTTCTAACTGTAATAATTAGTGAAATATTGTGGAAAGTCCTAATTTAGGCATAATTAATTATGCAAATTAGCCTGTAGCTAATAAACGGCTTAAAATTTTCAAACCCCAATGCGAGGTTAACACCCCAGGATAATGGGCTTTCAAACAAAAAAAGTTTGTCAACATCGGTTCAACTGTTCTTGAGATTTCTTTCGGACGGACGGACGGACGGACGGACGGACGGACGGACGGACGGACGGACGGACGGACGGACGGACGGACGGACGGACGGACGGACGGACGGACGGACAGACGGACAGACGGACAGACGGACAGACGGACAGACGGACAGACGGACAGACGGACAGACGGACAGACGGACAGACGGACAGACGGACAGACGGACAGACGGACAGACGGACAGACGGACAGACGGACAGACGGACAGACGGACAGACGGACAGACGGACAGACGGACAGACGGACAGACGGACAGACGGACAGACGGACAGACGGACAGACGGACAGATGGACAGATGGACAGACGGACAGACGGACAGACGGACAGATGGACAGACGGACAGACGGACAGACGGACATCCACCTTTCGACCCCCAACTACAAAACATAAAACGCTTCGCGAAACTCCGAGCTTCGCTCGGAGTTTCGCTTCGCTCAAAAATTTTCTTTGGGGACCAAAAATTTTCCATTGTTCATATTAAACTACTTTTTAGTGCTGGTGAATTTAATAGAAAACAGCGCTGGAGGTAAATTTTTAGGTATAGTAACCTCAAAATTTACAGGCTATGACGCTATTTGTATGTATGGTTCCATCCGCCAGCATTAAATTGGTATGAATGCTTCCGTTGGTCACCGTAAAGATTAATCCAGTTGAAAATGTCGATGTTAGCATGTTTTAGTGCAGTAAATTTTCTTTTTCTATGGTTAAGGTTAGTTAACCTATGCGTACACCTAGTAAATATTCGTTATTTGTATACACAAAACAGCTAAAATGTGGCATTGTTTGCTAAACATTTACTGTAGTGACACGAATAAGAGTGGGCACTGATATTTATTTGGCCTCTCCAGAGGGAACCACCTGTTATTTTGTTACGGACTGTTATTTATCTTTTACCCGCCCTCCGCCACCCTTCGTTGCTGATATATATTTGATACTGCAGCTATCCGTTGAATAAAACGTTTATTTGTCTGGTATCAAAAGCTTGAGCGATAATGCTAAGTTATACATAGAATGTACTTTCAAAAGTAAAGTATGCTTATAAAAGTTTCCAACTCAACTTTATTTGGTCCTGGAATCATTTTTGCGCTACAACTAGGCATAGTTGACATTTATGGACTCTAGGGTTTAGAGACTATCCGCTTACGAACTCTTGTTAGGAATACGAACTCTTGTCACTGCAGCAAGCTTCGTTAAACCTTCGTTTATAGCTTTAGCACTGTCTGTTTTTAATGCTAAGCAAGGCTATATTTCATGTTGCTTTTCTTATCGTGATTTTTTGTTTAAGCAGAACAACCAATTATTTTAGCAACGCAGGAATTCGTGTTTTAGTTTATTTCACAAATTTTCCCAGTAGCATATAGTTTTTATGAAGATTGGATTACGTTTCCGTAAAGTTAGAACTTGTTTTCAGCGTAAATTTAATATTGAATAAATACTAATTTTTCCTGAAAAAATCGGAGGGAGAACAGTTTATTAAAAATTAACCTGTTTGCCAGCTCGTGCGTTTTAAAATATAAAACGTTTTAGCTGTTTGCAACAAAGACCGCGGTTGTTTGATAACAATAAAACTCTGTGGACTGCAAGAATATAAACACTGATTATTGCTACTGTATTAAATCGTCAAAAACACTAATCGATATATCAGATGACGGGCGTGCTCAGATTTTAAGGCAAAAGTCCAAGATTCAGCAATTGCAAAATCTGTTCAAGTTACCAGGTCGTTCTCAACCCTTGTTTCGCTGCAGCAAAAGCAGTGTTTGAACGTTTCGTCTTGTAATTTATTTAATTTATCAAATCATTGAATTTGCGTTTAAGTTGAAATTTCACTGAACAAATAAAACCCGATGCGCTGCGATACTCACTGGAGCTTGCGTTTTGATTCCCATTTTTGAAATTAGTAAAAGCAATTTTTGATCGCTTTCGATTGGGAATTTATTATGTCCGGATATTGTTTTTACGTTTAAGTAACAAATCAAAACAAAAAAATGCGATTGGCTCCTGTACACTTTCGTCTGCATTTTACGTTAAGGCATACGCTTAGACTTACGCTTACGCTTTGACTGAAACTTACGGTTGGGTTTTAGGCTAATATTTATGCTTATACGCAAAGGTTTAACCAAAAAGTTAAGCAAACGCTTAGGCTTAAATCAGCGGGTGAATTGTGCAAGGGAAAAGCATTGATTTTGCAGAACTTTTTGTAGCTGGCTTTCCGGTATCTTTGAAACATTGCGACTAAACTAATTAGATAATGGCTGGATTTCTGAGATCTTACTTAAGTATTTACTTAAGTTTTACTTAATAACTTAGTCGCCGACTTAAGTAAATACGTGAATTTTCGAGCAAAAACAAATTAACGCCAAATGTCAGCCATTGTCATAACAAGAGGCTAATACTTTTACTTTATATTGAGGAGGGATCAACAGTGTATAAATTCAATTGGACCAAGGTTAGTGTTCCTGAATGGTAAATTTTTAATCTACCAGATTTAGTCAGCGACTTAAGTATTTACTTAACTTAAGTACGCTCTTAAAAACGACAAAATGGTTAAGTAATTACTTAACAAGAACGTAAGTACTAAGTCGTAATAATGTAAGGATTTGGATACCCAGCCGTTGTCCAGTTTTTTTTCACAAAAGTTTGCGACATAGCGAATCGGATTTTTACTGAAATTTAAGTTGAACAGAATTATTGTTTTAGGTTGTTTAACTGTAGTCTAAAAATGAATAACATGTGGCCGACTAATAGGTTTACCTTGACTTTTGTACACTTTACTCTACATTTAAAGTTAATTTTTAGGCTCAGAAAAAGACTTAGACAAATGCTTAGGTAAAGGTAAGCCTTTCCTAAACCTAAGCATAAGACTAAAGTAGGCATAATACGTTTGATTCGGTGACATTTATGAGGGAATCATGTTATAACAACCGGGGCAGCCCAATAACGATTTGTCCATGTTGATTCAACGTCAACGCTATATTTTGTGATTTAAAATAGCGTGTATGACGATAAAATGTGAAGTCATATGACATTGGATTACAAATCACTGAACTCAAAAATCACGTATACAAGTAGCCATATGTCTCATACTACCACCGGACATTTACAGGAATATCATATGATATTCAAAAATTCTGCGAAATAAACCATGATAAGAATTGTTACTTGAAACTCGCATTAAGTTTAGGCATAAATTCTGCGGGTTATCAATTTTCTGGAACCTGTTCGAGTCTGTTTATACGTGGGCCAAATAGAGAATGCGATTACTTGTCAATCACACACTGTCCTTTCTGGCATGTACTGTATAAAGGTTTTTGTTTACCCCACGGGTTTAACTTCCACCCTTGAGGAATGGGAGTCTTGGTTTTTTGAGTCTCGGTGGTTTGGAATACTGAGTCAAATTTGACTCTGGCGACGTCGAATTTGACTTAGTTTGTGTAGTTCGGAAAAGCTCTTTCGGAGACAGTCAATTTGACTCACCATTTTTCGCAGTGTACGCTTGTAAGCCTCGTAAAACCTACCGCATGCCCTTCCTAAAATTGATTTACCCTATCTACTTTAGCAAGCTCTGCAGAATACGGACTTGTCCAGATCGAAAACTACAAATCACGATCAGAGAAAACACACACTTTACTCACATTTTTGAGAAACTTAATCGAATCATTGCCAGTACCGAAGCAAAATACATGCCTGCACAAAAACTAGCGACAGGAGACAATATTAAATTTTGTTTATTAGACGCCGATATGTCTCGTAGGGGTTAATAACATTACCCTATCTGTTTTTGATGACTCTAGAAACGGAACCGCTTTCAGCTATAGAACCGATGTAAAATATTAATAAATTTCACGAGTTCTAATTTTCAACAACACCGGGCAGTGATAAAATTTTTGTGTAACCTCGACATATTTCGTGATGGAAAATTAATTAGTAAACTTAAAACCTTATTTGTCAGATAAGGGTTATATAATCAATGTCTCGATTGAAAGTTTTCTGATAATGGTTATATATAATGTTCCAAAACGTATTTCACATTTAATTTAAACCAAAAATAAAAAAATGGGACGTTTTACATGTTTACAGTTCAAACAAGTCAGTAGGACAGCAACCAAGTTTATCATTCCCTGATTAAGGTCTTTGTAAGAATATAATTTTACACTGTAAAACTCGGCACCAGTAAGACCCATATTTGTTGATGTTTGTAGTTTTTTAATTATTCCTGAACAGGTATTGTTTGTGCTTTTTGAAAATTTATTAAAACTATACTTATTTGGTTCGAATACGTTATTTTGCTCATGAAACACGCCATGACTTGATTTAATTTCAGCCATGGTGCGTGGAATAAATTGTTTGATACGTTACTTCAAGCTTTAAATGCGTTCTTTTGGAGAGACACCAGCAAAATCCTAGTTGTCATGTGTATTTTGAGACAATTTGTCGCTCGACAGTGTTCTAAGCCTAAGATAAGCCTAAGCATAATCCTAAGCATAATCCCTAACCATACCGTAAGCCTAAGCTTAACGGTGGTCGGCAAATTGTCAAGTCGGCGAGATTTCGAGTTATAAGTTGCGGACTGACGAGTTGTCAGTCGACGAAAATACGTATGCGGGGCGTTCCAGCTTTTATAATATAGATTTTCTATTTACAGACTTACCTAAACTCAACATGGAATTATTACGTAATGTGTTTACTGCGCTGATGCTATTTGCGTTTGTATTCACCTGTACAATGGTGCAGCTTGGAAGTTGTCGCAGTATTGAAAATTGTGGTCTGGCCTGTGCAGAGCGTATGCGAAGAAACACTGACCAGGAGCCGGTTGAACAAAAACGAACCGCAATGCGAATTGTACCAAGTGATTTTGGACGTCAAAGAAACCTGTATAAGCAGTGGTATAACTCAATGTTTCGTTTTTAACGCATGGACGTAACCAGGATTTCTGTTTTGGGTTTGGCAAACACCAATTGAATGCAGCAAAGACACAAAATTGTTGACTTTAACAAGCGCAGAAAATATAATGAACAAATATTTGATGTTTAAAAGCGGGCCTAAAAACAAATACGTAATGTTGAAGGATTACAGGTGAGGTTAAAACTTGCACAACAGGAGAGAACAAACCATCCCAACGAGAGCTGATTCCTTCTGGAGACTGTCTTATGCAACTACCGAACTCTCAGAACAGTAAATGCGAAAGCGTATTTCCTCTTAATTTCAACTGAGTTAGGTTATCAGCGCTACTATACCAAAGTTTCGAAAATTTGTATTTTAGTATTTTGCCTATACTCATAACACATTCATTTGAACGTCACTTAAACTATATTACCATTTGAAATAAATTATAGTCTTTTTTACGTCCATCCGACAATTGCAATTGAGACTGTCTATAGTACAGTTTGACTAGGCGGAGACCAGGATGCGTTTGATTGCAATTGACGCGTAATCTCAGCATGTCCATACATAAAGTTTTAAACCACTCTAACATGCTGAAGACCCGTGACTGCAGGTCTGGCACTGGTATAGTCAAACCCCCTCTCGCCCCGCCCAAACCTGGCAAACGATGTCCCTGATCAATTGAGAAACTTACTAAAATAAGGCAAAAACTGTCAAACTAAACTTTCTACAAAACTAAATAGGTTAACCTTTTCCAGCATCGAGAATAACCCCGCCAGCCAAACGAGCAACAGACCAAACGCAATTACAGCACTAAATCGCTCCACAAAATTTGGTTTTGTAGCAGTCAGGTGTCGACGAACCCCGGTTACCACGAACAATCGTTGCTTTAGCGAGTTGCAGCCCGAACGTAAAATGAAGACAACGAAAAATCATAACGAGCATAGACGACTGAATTAAAGCTCGCGAGTTGAGCCAGTGTGACGAAATAGACTCACATTTTGTATTATACGAATTATATCTCAACACAAACTTAAACCTTAAATGGCATGGCGGAACTGTCTTTTGCAAGCCTCGTTTAGAGAAGATTTGGAGTTGTGGCGACGGCCCAAAGTGTGGGACCGGACGAGCGAAATCGGCCTAAAATTTTAAATTGAATTTAAAGTTGCTGAGCGACACATATTTTAAATACTAAATGCTTATATATGAAGCTCTGTAGTTTTAAAAGGGTAACATCGGGCAAATGCTTTTGAGAGAGACGCTTTGGCGAGTGAGAATTTCTGACGTCTATGTACCAGCGCGTTAAGGAGGAAACCGGTATAAGTTTATTAGGTGAAATAGCGAAGGAAAGAAAACTCGTGCAAGCGAAGCGATCGACAAGAAAACAGTATATGTAGCGTAATCAATATGAACATTTTTAATGTTGCTTGTCTCTGGTAGGAAACTTCGACCTTAGTTCCTTCTAAATCTACCCTAAATTCTAGTTGGTAATGTCCAGACTACCTGAATAAACACAGCCGAACATTGGAACTGCATAGGCGGATGTTAGGACTTATGAAACAGACGTTTTCGTCTGGGTGAAAGCCAAACCGACTGATATCTGAGACTCTACTGTGAAGGAGCAGCGAAGCTGCAAAGATTTCTTCAGAAAATCAATTACAGAACGGCAAAAAATATATACAACAAGATCACAATTTCTGCTCATATCATGAGGCCCCCAAAGGCCCATAGCTCTTCTAAGCTGAGGTAAAATTGTACAAATGGTAGCTTGCTAAAATATGTGTAAATAAAATGTGAACGGGCAAATTTCGAGCATCAGTTATCAAAGTTGACTCAACCAGTTGGTTATTCAAAACTTTGGTCCATGTAAAAATCAGACGCGGACCATTTTACCGCTGGACTGCAATAGAGTAAGTAAAACTTTGGTCCATGTAAAGATCAGAGGCGGACCGTTTTTCCGCTGGACTGCAATAGAGTAAGTAAAACTATGGTTCATGTAAAAATCAGAGGCGGACCATTTTACCGCTGACTGCAATAGAGTAAGCTTAAGCTTTAACCAATTTTTTGCTTAGGCTTAGGTATTAGCTTATCCATACGCTTAAGCTTAGGCTAAGTCTTCGGTTTAGGAATAGTGTTTTACTACTGTCACAGCTCTGTGCTTTACATTGCCCAAAATTTTTAATATCAAAAACCTACGTTTGCTTGTTAAAGTTCAGTGCCCGTTGAAAATTTGACAACGCGAGACAGTTATTGAAAGTCTCGCAGATTGCTGATGGACGGTTTGTGAAACATGAAAACGATTGTCATATGTTTGATAAGTCAAATATTTGAAAGCTTTGATTTTATGTAAAAATACGCATTACACAGTGCCTATTGAGTAATTTGAATTGGCGTAAGCCTGTATAGCACCACGTTTCCCCATCACAGTTTGTTATACGTATAAAATGCCATATTTCGCTCCCTGCCATATTTCTTCCGTGTCATATTTTTTCCTTCTGCCACATTTTTCCACGCGATATTTTAACTAAAACATTAGTTGTTGGACTTGGCAAGCCGTTACTAATGGATCATTAAGGTACGTTATTGTTCGATGGTAGTAAATTATGGTCTAGAGACGGATGCCCCAAATGCTCTGTCGAGTCCTACTCGCTTTACGCGATCCTAACATTAGATTTGTACGGAAGATGTGTTTTTCTGTATAACGTTTTTACGGTTCACCAAACGGCAATCATGTGAAATTTAAAAAATGTACGTCAAATCTTGCGCAAAAGCAGAAACGCAACCGTTAATGTGAAAAAGTTATTTTGTCGCAACAAAGTGCACTATGGTTTGTTGGGACACGTCTTACTCTATCGAAAATACAGTCTGTGTTAAATATACGGGTATATCCGCTAGATGACCGGCATAGTGTGGACTTTATTTACAGTTAGAAAATTAGGCTTAACTATATACTTTAGCATTATGTTTGGGCTTATGCTTAGGTTTACGATTTGACTATGGTTATAACTCAGCCGCGGTGCCAGCAAGCCGATGGGGAAACGCAAGCGAAAAGATTGTTTCTTTTCGGTCCTTATTCTGGTTGTACCTCGGTTCAGGGCCGGAGCAGTTAACCCACAAACCCCCATTTGGGGTGGCCCCCACCCCTAAAGGTACCCCAACCTTACCGGTTGAAAGCTCGAATTTTAACGAAAATTATTGAGTTTCAATGAAAACTGCATAAAATAAGCATGAATTATTTGAATATAAATTTGAAGCCATGAGGAACATTTTAATATTCAAACAATTCATTTTGTGAGGTTTTGATGGTATTCGCATGGGACCTATGTGGAATATAAATTTGCATCTATGAGTCTGTTTGGTAACGATCTATGATTATGCCCTATGTAACAAAACGATGACCGACTACCCAAATGTATTGGTTTGCCGGCAGGTGATCCGGCCAGCCAGTAATTGCTTATTACAGAAAAACCGAAAACATTGTGACATCACCAATTTAATATTTTTAGTCATATTTCGATTCATAATTTTTAAAATTTGTATATTGGCCGACCGGCGGCCAATAACTGGCCTAGTTCAAAAAGTGGTAATTGCACAACACTACACCAGATTTGAGCAGCACAAAAATGTAGCATAATAAAAACTGTATTTAATTATAACTTTTTTTTGATGAAATAAAAATTATTCATGCAATTTAGCTCATTTTGCTAATTTTGTTATTACAGGCCTGTAGCCAGCCCACCTTGCTACTGAGGCTAAACAATTTTCAGAGAGGCATGCATGAGTTTTCGATGACTTACAAGCAAGGATGAAAATTTTCGAAATGAGACAAATTCTTCCAGGGGAATGAGCTCCACTGGCCCGCCCTTAGGTTGCGAACCCGTGTTATAGTGCGACTTGTATGGATTTGCGTTTCACGCTTAGTTTTAGGCTATACACATTGGTATTGGTGTAAGTTTGCACTTAATATGCTCTCGAGTAACACCACAAATGATAAAATATACTGAACAAGGTACTTTTGTCAGAATGCCAACAACAGGCACCGCAAGCCAAACCTTTCGGATATTTGAACCGAATTTGGAACCAGATCTTTCAGACCAACGTTTTATCAACCTGCCCTTTTCAATAAGTGACTATTAATACGTACTTATTTCTATTCCGTAACTGGTGTTTGAACATCTACAACTGAAACTAAGCTATTGTAATACTTTAAAATGTAACATTCCTTCAGTCCACGCTAATGTTCTACCGCTTGAATTCAGGCCAGTTTCGTTGTGTAGAGATTTCACGTTGTGTTACTAACCGCTTGCACGTTTACTTATTTATAGGTCAACACTATAAACTAAGGATATTATCTAATGCCTATTAATGACTGACGAAAACCTAAAACTTGCTTTGGTGTCTGAGCTAGCTAAAATGTATTATAGACTTAGCACTTTTTTGTGCGGTAAGATTACAAATTTTACCTCCTCGCGGTCTGTAATCTGACAATTAATGCGGCCTCTAGTAAAGCGAAGCTACGAGTAACGCTTCAACGTTCGGCGAAAGATGCCGACGTACTCTTGGCGCAGTGAGTAGCAAAGTGATGTTTTGCTGAGCACCGGAGCAGAGTTGCTAATTGGCTGAACAACTGTGCTGCTGCAGGAATCTTTCCGTTATTCGCCCAGCTCGCATTTGCCCAAAAATGGTTCGATTTTAAAAATTTTTGCATATTTGTGCTTCTCATGACCTCCACCGATCATTCCACGCCTAAAATCGAATTTTTGTAAAATTCGGTTTCTAAGGTCCCAAGGTCCCCCCTTTAAAATCGAAAAAATTTTGCCGACACTTTTCAAAATTTTTGCATCGTTCCACGCAGTTTTACGAACCGTTGTTGAATGATGCAAAAATTTCGAAAATTGTCCACAAAAAAATTTTCGATTCCAGAGCGGGCGAATTTTTCAAAAATTCAAATTTAGGCGCGGAATGATCAGGGAGGTCACGAGAAGCTTAAATATTGCAAAAAAATTTCAAAATCTATCTATTTTTGGGCAAACGCGGTTTATGGGGGATAACGGAAAAGACCCTGGTGCAGTAAATATGCCTCATTTTGGTGTGACTTAGCGTATAAATCTGTTTGCTAAAGTATGTAATTGAAAAAATAATAAAGCGAATTGCTATGACTGATTTTATTTTGCGTACATTTACTCGACAAAGGTTTTCTATGACTTTTCCGGGGTTTAACAGGAAGTGAAAAATACCGGAACCGGTGATCAACAAAATTTTGCAAGAGCCAAAGCGGTAACTGAAACAAAATTAGGTGGTTTAAAACCGTTTAATTTGGTAATTTTAGCAAATAGTAGTAAAATATTTAGCATCGACTTATTTTAAAAAATCCCGACACGTACTTCTAAAATTGTATCGAAACTTGAAGCCAGTTGCATCGAGCGATAGAATATTTGTGCAACTACGTAAAATTTTACTACCGAAATTGCCGGAACCTGCGTCAGAAACCATACTGCAAGAGATGTAGATTGTCTTCCGGAGTCGGAGGCAGACCTGCAGTTGTATGCTGAACGGCGAAAAAATTCTAGTTAAGAAGTGACAATAAAATTTTAACCAAAAACGTTCTTTTGTGTTCATGACTCATATTTCTTTGATGATATTGCCGCGAGCGAAAACAAAGCCACCCGGGCGAGGGCGGTGACAACAAACAAAAAATGCTACTTAAACACTAAGTGCAATATATGTAAACTAATATATGTATGTTTATTGATATATCTACCTTATGAGTTGTTTTATGATATTTTCTTTGCTTAAGATGTGTGGCGTGACTTAAATCAAAACTTTTAAACACTGGTTATGTGTAGTAATTATCAATGATATTTTAATTGACCCTAAAATAGTGCAACATTGCCAAGACACGCTTGTATCGTCTGCAATTCAACCAAGAATTCAAGACAAGCTTACTCTTATAACTGGAAATCGTAACAAAATGTTCAAGTTACCATTCTGATTAATTAACGCGCGTTGCGTGTCTGTCACATGCAAGCTTTAAATGTACTTTTTCAAATTTACACGCTTTTTGTGTTTTTGTTCGACATAATTGTTAGCGCAGTTGTGTGATTTCTGCGCAAATTTTAACGATAATCAAATATATAATTTATAATCACCAATAATTGCGGAGCTCTTTGTGGCAACAACGTACCAAGTAAGGCAGGACAGCGTCCCCAATCTAAATTCGTTCTTTACAAAGTTATTGCGTTTTATTGCATAAACATTTGCAATTATACCTATCTTATATTAAGAACCAGTTCAATTTTTACAGGTGATGTCCTCTAACAAACGAATTTCTAGATACCTCATTGTACTATGATTGTGGAAAATCCAAGTTATTTACACTCAGGTCGAAACTTTCTTGAACAATTTGTCACTTGTTCAGTGTATAACGGGTTTGGCTTTTAACGTTATTACGATCAAAACATACGTGTCCCGGTTTGAATTATGCAAATACTCAAGAAATTATCAAACACCAAACAGTTAACGTGCCTTTATAAGGACTAATTGCGCTAATATATAAAACTAGAAGCATTCGAAGCAAAAAGTTTGCCTAGCGCACGTTGCGTTTTACCTTCGATTTGTTCATTAACTGTGGTAGAGATGGCATTGTTAGAAATAAAATGGCGTTAGGCGTTAAGCTGCAATGAATTCTATCAGTAGTGGATCTAGGATGTCTATGCATACTTTTCCTATTAAAATGGAATTATGGTCAAAACATACATATTTATAATATATTATGAGCAGCGAGTACGCTGCTATGAATGTACGCAATATGTTTGAGGAGTAAATTCTGTAGTGAACGTAATTTGGCCCAGGAAGCATATACGTAATGTAATTAGTATAGCGGTAATTGACTTTTATTTAAGTAACTAGTAGTTTTGAATTCTATCCGTTTACAAAGTCTTATTAGGGAAATGAAATCATACAGATTCAGAGTTAAAATGGAAACCCCGAACTCTTATTAGCTGCCCTTTCTTTTTCGGATCAGTGCAGTACAATTTGCGGACTACAGCGTTAGCGTTACATGTAGATCTTTGCTCGCTTCGTTCGTGATCTCTTAATAGTGTCGTGTCAGTTTGACTTCAAGCTGCCTAAACGCAATTAGTCATTCTTAAATATATGTATGACTGCAAACTCGCAAAAATTATATACTTAACACATTGCAGGATGTTAATGGATAGTTAAAATAACGGAAACGGAAACGGATGGTGATCCAAATAACGGAAACGAAAAATTGATATTGAAGAAAAAAAGTTTAAAGATATTTTACTTTTCTGAAAAACACAATTGAGGCATGCAAATATTTACGGGGCTTTCTGAAATTATGAAGAAAAAATGAGGGTTGCAACGAAATTTTTAAAATATTGGATGAGCTTCGTAATTTTTCTTTCATTTCGAACCGTTGAAGCATTTCTGTAGTGAAAAATTGCCAGATATATACTTGATTTATAACTAGTTTTGAGCGTAAAAATAACACTATTTCCGGTATTTCTATTACGAAAGTGGAAACGAAAACGGGTATCGATTTATACCTGAAACAGAACCGGAAACGGTTATCCGGTTATACCCTGACGTCGGGGTTCAACCGGAATTTCTGTTCCAGCCGGAATTCCTGCAAAGTTAAAATTCCTGTTCCTGTTCCCGCATTCAAAGATGCAAGAGCCAGAAATTTTAAAATTAGCCTAATCATTTAAACATTGGAAACTTTGTCGTTAAAAAATTGTTATTTTGACATGAGTGTTTTTCCAATTGCTTCAATTTCTTTTAATAAACTGTTTCTGTTTTGCTTTCGCAGAAAACAGCTAAAAATTGGCTTAAGCCGTTTCTTGGCAAAGTTTTCTAAAAAGATCAACAGTAATTCGGTGATGAAAATTATTTCAAATTCCGGTTCCTGTTCCTGTTCCGGTTCCTACAAAAAATTCAATTCCTGTTCCTGTCCCGGTAAAACTTCGTTCCTGTTGGAACCCTGCCTGACGCATAGTTTTGCTGAACATCGTACATGAAAATACCATCCAAACATTTTCACAGTGAACTCCCTCTAACCTCATGGATGGCTCTGGGCAATCCTGTATCAACATAAAAATGACACGTTTTAATGCATAAGCAAAAATGAAATTTATTGTTAAAAATATTAATGGTTAGAGTACAATCCGTAGATGTGGCTCAATAGGGCTTTAGCACGTTTTCAATGATTTCCTGTGTACATTCTTAAAATTCGCAGAAACAAGTTTAACTACTAAAGAGCGGCTTCCGTGTCAAGAGGAGTAGGAGAGAGAGAGCGGTGTTATTGGATTCGCTTCCCGCACCGTGGAAAGCGATTTAGGGCTGAAGTCATCCTACAGTGACCATTTATCCAAATACAATTTACTCTGAACAACTAAATACAAATAGGTCGCTTAAGCCCTATTCACACGTGCAAGGTTTTGCTGCGACAACTTGCAACTGCAAATTGCACACAGAATTTGCATTTTTTTCATCAGCAGATGAGAAAGCGGCTGTAATAAATTAAGTGAACTTACATGGTTGTTCACAGATGTGAACTAAATTACTAGCTATGATTTTTAATGAATTATTTACAACTGCAAGTTTTTGGAACGGCATTTTGGACCAAACTTGCAAGTGCAAGTTGCAGCTGCAAGATCCCGCAGCAAAACTTGCACGTTTGAATAGGGCTTTAGCTTGCATACATGCAACTCAAGTGAAGCGGAATAGTTTGTTAAATTTTTGGTTTGCAAGAACTGAAATAGTTTCGGAATGATAGTTTGAACATATTTAGCAGATTTGTAAAAACTGTCCAACGATGAGGCTTCAATTAAAACTTGACGAAAATCTTCCTAAATAGCCGTAGAGAATACAGTATTGCATATATTAAAAGCAAATCGGTGTAAGAACCAACCTGAGAAAAAATTGATAGACAGCCGGACCTGATTCTTTCTCTACACAACAACATTGCGCAGTGTGGTTTGACGAGAAAGTTTGGCAAGTCCTTAGTTGCATTATAGTAAAGTAAAGCATGCGTATAAGAGAACCTAAGTGGAATATACTAATGAACTCAGCTGATCACGGGCTATTACTGACATGTAGAATATCTGGTAAAATTTATGTATAACATTCTGATAACCAACCTCGATGCTACGGGATGAGGGCACTGCCAGTTTTAAATTGATCCCCCCAACCTACCTATCGTCTCATTAAGCATCTGGAAAACTGCATCCCCATTATATCAATGTATATTAATATAATACCCGTACATATACTTACTGGTAGTAATGAAAAATTCTCTCTGTTAAGCTGGGTAGAACCACTTTGGTTAGACTTGACAAGTATAGATGGGTATACCCGAAGGTAAAAAATTTCAATTGATTTTTAAACTGTTTTTGCTGTATGAGTAAAAAAGCATGATATACACTCCTGAAATTTGCTGCTTTACGGAAAAATATTTGCTGGTTTTCCAATGGCAACAACAATATATCTTGTTCCATTTGACGACATTCTTAGCGTTCCTATTGAGGTTATATTTTTCTTTGGCTTGGAACAATATGCTTGCAGGTTTTCTGAATGAGGTTTTAAGACAAATTGCGACCAAACCATGTGTGGTTTATTCGCTCTCAACTACAATAATTTTGTACAGTCAAGAGTGTTTTGATTCACTTATCACCTATCGGCAAACAACCTAGTTTTAAGAGTGATAGGTGATATGTGCAATGCTATTAGGTATTACATTTTTAATAAACAGTTTTTTGTAACGTAAATCTAGGAGTTAACATGAATGCAATGCAAAATTAGACAATTGTATTGAATGCAAATGAAAAAATATGGGTGGGTAAAGGTGTGCACCGAGTAAAGGAATTTTGCGCGAGTATGCAAGCGCAAAAATACCATTTCCGGGGATAAAGCGCAGCGCGGGTAAAAATCTTTACCGATTTGTATACACCTCTGTTCAGAAGTCGTTGGATTCTAGGTAAAAATTAGAAAAATACTTTCTCTGATGCAGTTTAAAATTTTAAGTGAACCTTTGATTGCTCATTTGGAAATCGAAACAAGTTAGCCTCGATGGACATCTGGCACTGTAGTGTACAATATATATGCTTATTTTCGTGTTGAACTCATTCAGCCATTAATAGAGCCCAGTAATGCATGCCTGTTTGTTACATTTTTAGGTTTTCCGTCAAACTTTAACAGAAGGACTAAAGCGTGTTTTGCAAATTTTAACCATTCAATAAATTAAACATTAATATTAAAATGCAATATAAATAAAATACTGTGCCCGAGCCCACATCTTTTGTTCAACGACAGCTTTTATATTTTGCGGATGGTCTGGGAAGTACCATTAAACCAAAATCAACTTCGGTCCGGATACACTTAGGATTTTTTAAATGGATATGTGGATATGGTTCTATTGAAAGGTTATGTTTGATATCTTTTTTTGCAGAATTGTTTTTAATGTTAGTTCTATTATAAAAAATTCTTAGATTAACAAATTGTTTTGTAATATAAATTTTTAGTCAACTTCTGAAGCAAACCAGGTTTAAAATTTTTTGAAACGTTTTTACCATCCGTTTTCACGTCACCTTAGTTGAGTTTTTGAAAGTAATATATCTATATACTAAAGCTGTAACGTCCCACATACGTATTTTGGGCACAGTTCCAACACAAGTAAACATTGTCTTAAAAAGATATAACAGATTGTTCTACAAAACTACGTATAAATTGACTGATAGTCGAATTCTGTAAGTTTAAAGCGTGGGTGATCGTATGTATTTTTCATATGCACTTATTGAAAACGTGTGAAACCCGAGCACTTTAGGAAAGTTGCATATGGGTGCAACTACGGCTACTGCAATACAAATGGTTTCAGAAATATTTTTAAAAATTTTATCTATATATCTTATAACGCGACAATGATAGCTACTGCGATAAATATCTGCATACTGTTCAGTGCATTAGTAAGTTCGAAGGCAGGTTTGCTTATCGATCCTGATCTGAAACCGCTTGAAACAGAGCTTGTCGGCCGATCAGTGGATCCATCAACTGAATTTGTGCGTGGGTTTTTATCGAACTCAGATTGGGCGTCAAAATTTCAAAGGCACGTACCATCAAACGGCAGTACACGTAGACTTGCGTTTAATGAACCGGAACTTCTTGATCAACAACGACTTCGAAATATACATTTGCCCTGGGGCCATACAGTGAAGTATATTTCACTTCGATATGGCAACCAGAGTCAAACCAGAAATGGAGAGGCTGGGTTTACGAAACCACGACGTGCACCAGGCGATAATGCCGATGCGGACACTGTTCGGCGACTACAAAACGTTTTGCGATTTTAAACGCTGAAAAAATCCGCTTAAAGTCCAGGATTTTGCTGGCCGCAAAGATTACTATTTGTGTTCCGAATATTAACAGTTTTAACGCGCGTTCATTTAATTATTGAATTGGGCCGAAATCGAAAAAATTTTAAATTCGTATTCTAACCTCGTCATACTTTTATTTATTTTAGAAAACACATCAGCTTCAGTTGAACATGTTGCATTGCAAAATATCCGGAACGGTAGATTCCTTCTGATCTGCCAAAGAGTTTTTTGCACATCATTTAAATTGTCTACCGTCACGGCCTCGTATGCATTCGAGTCTCTCGTGACCCGTAGATAAACGTGGGCCAGATTAGAAACTTCTGACGTGGGTATACATATGGGTGAAACATTTGATAGCATGGGTGACAATTAGGTAATCTCTAGTACCCATCCAAAATTTAAACACCAAACAATAAACATATGTGACTTGCATTAGCTGCTTACTGCTCTGGTCTAGATGCTCGCGGGCAACGGATGCTAAAACGCGGATCTAATCGTTGAAATTTGCAGTTTTAGTCTATATGAATAAATTATTACCTATGAAAAGACTGTAAATTTAAATTTGCTCTTCGATCCAATTGCTATTCGGTAGATATTTATGAATTTGCCGTTGTTTGTCATTTATGACATGTCACTTCTATCTTGTTTATTAATATGGATACATACACTGTTTTAAAACGTGTTGAATTATTTTTTGTAAAGTCGACACAGTGTAAACGAACAATAATTATAACGGAAACGGAAACGGATAGTGATCAAAATAACGGAAACGAAAAATGAATATTGAAGTGTAAAGCTAATACACATAATATGTTTTATTTTTCTGCCAACACACTTGAGGTATGCAAATATTCACTTGGCTTTCCTAAATTTTTAAGAAAAAACAGCGGATGCATCCAAATGTTTAAGATTTTAAACGAATTTCATAATTATTAGTTCGTACGGAACAATTGCAGCATATCTGTAATAAAAAAAATTGTGCGATATACACGTGATTTTTAAATAATTTTTAGCACAAAACTAGCGGATTTTTCGGGATTACTATAACGGAATCGAACATCGATTTTTATCGGATGCTTGAACACTTCACTATAGTGACAAGCGCCCAACGCAGAGCTTGAATGGTTTGTTGCAAATGGTCGTAACGTATTGACTGCATTCAATGATAATAAAAACGCTAAATGTCGTGTAGCTCATAGCATTCCGCATGCACGGCCGTCAAAGTATATATGCGCTTCTGCAATAACCAATTTTTTAACGTCTCTTGCCCTCGCTGTCCAACTCAGTTCAGAATCTTGTAGACACCAACACCGAGAGTTTTAAAATAGATATATGACAAAATATTTTGTTATTTCAGTTTAGCACACGGCCGATCATAACACCCACGGACACCCTGAATTTTCGGGAACAAAGAGGCTACGAGCCCCGAATTTGAAAGTATGCCTTCCGGTTTTAAATGTGGACAAAAATGCGTCTGAATCATTTAGCCAACTGCATTTATTGTGCTAATCTCTGTAACAAATTGCCTAAAATTGCCTAAACAACAACATGCACCGAATGTTTAGTTCTTATCATAACTGTCCAAACAATTTAGCTGTTGATGATGATAGCCAAAAGTACTACTGAAACAAAACTAAGCCAATGGTCTTCAACTCAAGTGACAACCCCGGGGCAGCCATCCACGTACATGGGGACCTCGCAACAATTACGGACCTTTGCTCTTGCCAGTTCGAGCAAAAACCGCCGTAGTTAATCATATTGCAACGCTACCTGTTTAAATGTAAAATTCTTTATTCGGGTTTGAGTTGACTGCTTTCTATTTGCACTGACTGGTCCGAACAATCATTATCGTGGGGCAGAGGTCTGGTTGCAAGTTGCGACAAATAGTTGTTTGTCGGACGACACTTATATTTGGCTGTAAAACAGTATTAGCAAAACAAACATCCCAAAAACAAAATTTATTCCGCTCAATAAAATCGACAAATAATAATTTACTCTTGCCGTCACAGGCATTCCATTCGCATTAAAATGCTATTAATAAGTTATATGTTAAGCATGGGAGTAAGCTAATTTTTGCTCTTTTGTCTATTGGTAGGTCGGCAAATGTCGCATTGAGGCACAAAAAACCAAACTAACTTTACAAAAGTTATCCTCCAGGGATTTTAAGATTTTCGATTGCATATCTGCATCAAACTATGCAATGTATCGCACAAAATTGTTCTGGTACGAAAACATACATAGAATAGCGAAAAAAGTTTTAGTTTGTTGCAAACCATTTAAATTTTACTCTGAGTTTACAAGGTAATAGCATTTATTAAGTGCAGCGGCTGATATGTTAACATTTTCTTGGTTCAAAACTGAGAAAACAGTATATTTTTATTTCTGTTGAATAAATTTTCATGCAGAGGTATATTCTGTATGGATTTGTTCAAACGAGATTCTGTATTTACAATATTTGAAGAAAAAATTGTTCAATATTTCGTTTTTACGCATATTGTTTATGCCTCTATATGCGAATTTTCATCGTATTTTTTTAGTTTTCTGTACATCACTGAACGAAGAGGCTGACCTCAATAATTTTATTGTTTACAATTATATCAGCGATTTTTTTCCTCGTTTGTGATACGCAAGGGTTTCTGTTTACGTATTAAATTCATCGATATATAATTGCTGAGTTGCATGCATCAACTGTTGCAAACATTGCTCCCTCAAATTTCGTATTTTTCTGATTTCGGCAAAACACAGACTTAGACGTCGAGACATATTCTCAAATGAGTCAGTTAATTTGGTTTTCAACCTGACAAACTCGTGCAGTTGTGAATTTCAAAATTGGCACAGAAGTAGGGCGAATAAAATGCGAAAAATGTGCTATATTTTGAAGATCAAAAAGCGCTGATTTCAAACTCACAATCGCCAACTGGCGATAGGTGCTACACAGAATTGAGAAAACGGGCCATAGGCTTAGTCCTAGGGTTAAATTTTGCAGCCTTAAGCTTGTTGTGGTAGAGTGCTGAAGAGCACAAACATCCACCATAATTTTCTTTATTTCAGCCAAATTTACATTTTTCTTAAGCTTGTCGCTATTTCACGATACATTCTACATTTCAATGTTAAAAAATTCATAAACAGCAAAAAGTTTAAAGTTTGTCACATATATATTTTTTAATCATCGCAATCGCAGAAAAAGTTGCAAAAGCTATGAAGATACAGAATCTGGAGATTCCAGGAATTTAATGAATAGCGGCTTATTTTATAGACCTCAATGCGGTAAAGCGCTCCCCCAAACTTCAATTGGGGAACCCCGATGCTTTGGGGGTCAACTTTGGAAAGCTAAAAAGCTATTCACTGACAACGCAGCTATAGAGTTTTAAAACATTTTATTAGGGGCCCCTCGGACTTGTTTAGGGGGGGCGACTATCTTGACGCCAGCCCGGGCGGTACCATTTCTAAGACTGCAGATCCCGTTGTTCAAAAGTTGTGACCCTTGAAATTTTAACTTTTTACTTAACATGTAAAACCGCCTTTCTAAATTGTGCAAAGTATACACTTCGTAAGCTTATATCTCACGAATATATATATATATCTCAATGATGGTACTTTCTATGCAAATCAATATATTCGCTCAGTTGTTTAGGGTGACATAACTTTTGAACCGTTAGGCCACTATTTATTTATTCCTAGCAGGGTCCAGATTCCGTTGTTTTGCTGCAAACGCTGCTACGTGCGTTCTCGGTATAACTGTTGCAACTAAAACCACACTTTATCCCATGAAGATTGATCTTACACTTCGAGCTACGTACAGTATGTAAACCAATAAAAATTAAACGTCATTTGACTTTAAGCACATAAACTAAAATGCTTTTTAGCAATCATTGCACACAATCATCTACAGGGCCGTACTTCGCTCCCTCCCTCGCGGTGAAGGCCCGACTGTAAAAGCGCCTAGCGTTGAAAATCAACAACATACCACATACCACTCCTGCTAACGAGATTAACGAAAAAACCGATGCATTTTCAATCTGAATGTCATGTGCGAATCTGCCGGCGGATTGCGCACCGAATCTAAGCAAACTAAAAAGTTATATTTTTGGATTTAATACTAAAACTGCGTCTGGCTTCTTGCTCACTTTGCTTGCAAAACCCAGAACACCAACATAAACAGCAGCATACCACGGGGCATTTATGTGATTATCATACAGCGTGTTGATTCCGTTTAGCAATATTGTAATACAAGATACATGAAATGGTCAGCGCCGAATCTGAGATGAAATCACAAATCGATGAGTTAACTGAAGAATTTAAAAGATTAATTCATTTGAACGACTCAGATTGGAACGAATATATTGATGTGAGTTTGAGTTTTTTAAAATAAATTTTGCATCGGCCAAAACTTCAACCAATGTCACTCGCTTTAACGATAGTCTAAACCACAGTTGGACATTACCCGCGGGTACCCGCGATTATTCGCGGGTACAACTCAAATGGGACCGAATATATTGATGTGAGTCCGAGTTTTCTAACAATAAATTTTAAATCGGCCAAAAATCCAACCAATGTCACTCGCTTAATTCCCACTTGACATCACAATTCTAGAAGTTCAATTAACTACTCGTGAATTGACGATTTTTATTTCCACAGCACGGACGCAAATTAAAATGGACGGTGCATAAACTATATTAAATAAAATTGAAATTTTTTCTGGTATAAGCCTACATAGAACGTTTAAGCTAAAAATTTGCAATCGAGTATCTTTAAGTTTACGCCAAAACCGTAGCCTAATCCACGTTGTAGTAATTGCAGGTTGTGCGATTCAACAAAATGTATAAAGGCCAGGCAAGATTTGCATGATCGTCTCTACCCTTTCTTTTATTGATATTTTCCGTTTTATAAGACACGAATGGCAAAATTATATTCGAACCCTGAACTCTCGTTTGGTAGACGTTTGCCATCATAAGAGCTTGATGTGCCCGACTAAGCCGAGGTATAATGCACACGCTTGACCCTTGAAACGCAATTATTAATCAGAAACGCTACTCCCGTTCTGCTGCAGAGACTGCAAAGCTTCATTGTCCTGTAGATAAAAAATTAAAAAAATGTGCTGCACGTACGGGGACCGTGTTTTGTACAGAACAACCGAACAAGTTTTGCGGTGTTGCATATAGGAAACTAAAGGTCGTTTCTATTTGACATTTTAGGAAAAAGACTACTCAATTCAAGTGAGTCAACAAGAATACAATGCAAACTATACATTTCGGATTGAGTTTCAAGTTGATGCTGCCATCAGCCGCGTATTCAACGCTTTTGCAACGGAACTAACAAACTGGAGCTGTGTGTTTGATTCGGTCAAAACGTTGAAATCTATAAACGAAGTAAGTGTTTTTTATCTGTGATATGCCAAGACACTTCTTGTTACACTGGTGAAATTTAACAGAAGGTAATAGTACGGATCCCCCTATGTACAGTGCTTATTATACTATCACATGCATATAGGCTTATGCTTAGGATTACGTTTAGGTCCAGGCAGGCTAAAAAGACTTATAATAGGCTGAATTTATGGCCGATTATTATTCATGCTCAATCTGTTCTCTCCAAATGTGTGCTGTATGCTCTGGTAGATGCAAGGTTGGGCCGCCTCGGCCTAGGATCGATTCAACAGGTATCAAAAACTAAGATTTTGTATTGAGGTTTAGCCCTAAAATAGCGTTCAGCTCTTTCGCTCACTTCGCTCGCTCGTTTGTCACCGCTATTATATCTCGAGCGACTCCCGTGTTTTAAAAAGTTCTAAATCTGCCATATAAATGAGGAGATCATACATGAGATTGATAGTTTTTTTCTAGACTACTGTGATTGAGCACGCAATACAAAAGCAAGTATCTGAATTTGTAATCGCTCGCGATTTTATTAACTTGACCATACGAGATTCGTCTACGCCCAGCGTCCAGTATATTGCATGTACGTTGAATAGAAAAAATTAGCAGAAATTTCATCTGTAATTCAGCCAGATGCTCCTGAACAGTTTTTAAACTTATCTGCATTTTAGTGTGTTTCTGTGCAGCAAACAGTTCCGAATATATATTCGTCTGAAATTTTGAATCTACTACAATTCGTCGATCCCGACAACTTGGGATTCAGATAGCGCGTTAAACCCAAACTAACAAGTCCACGCCAAAGCTTAAGTACAACTAGTGGTTGGGTGGGCAAGTTGTCGGGTTCAACAAAACTTCGGGTTACGAGTTGTCAACCAGTTTACTGCAGTATTTTAGCGGCTTTTTTATGAGACAATTTAGTATATATTCTTGCTTATTTTTGTATCAATTTGCCAATGAAAATGTATGCTGCTTTTGTACTGCAAAATTGAGTAGTTGAAATTGTTTACTGTTCAGCTATTAAACAAAATCCCTTTTGGTTGCACTTGCCACAGTATCCAACTAGGTTTCTAAAACTACATTTTGCAACCTGAAAATGGCACCAACCGTATATATCGAAATTTCAGTTTAAGTATTAGAAAATTTTAATTAACATGAAAATTTTTTGCGTAACCTGGAATGAAATGACATTTTCCACCCATGTGCACCTTGATTTATCAGGCCATTTATCATACCTATTGACCTTAGGTATGTGCAATATGTTTTCGCAGTTGTAAGAACCAAAAGCTTGACGTCAAAAAATTTTAGACTTAACAAGAAATATTGAAACTAACAGAGTCAACTGAGTCATGTATAAATGATGATTTATGTGTATTTTTTAGATCAAAGCATAAATTTCGATGATGAATATCCCCCGCAGAACGAAGTGGTTCGAGCGTGGTCATATCCCGCTGGCGTTTATTTGACTACCGATCCCAATGAGTGAGAACGTCATTGTTGATATCATTTAGCCTAGTACCTATGTAACCATCAAGTATAAAATTATGGATATTACCAACAGTGGATAATATATAACAGTCGGGCTAATGTAAAGAACAGGGGGCGGTACAGCGTTATAACCATATTCCTAACCCTAAGCCTAAGCCTAAGCCTAAACCTAAGCGTAAGAATGAGCATATTCCTAAGCCTAAAACTTAGCCTAAGCCTAAACCAAGCAAAAAAATTAGTCTAAAGCTTGACAGCTTACTCTATTGCAGTCTCTCACAGAAAAACGTTCCACCCCTTATTTTTACATGGGCCGTGATCACCAAGGTGCAACTGGGTACAATCTGTGGACAAAAAATGTATTCAACGCACGTTGCGCTTCTAGCCTTCCCCTACCTTCAAGTTGGGAAGTACAACTTGTGCGAACCTTACAATTTTATGGTACTTTACACGTTTCAAAAACACTTTGTTATTTCAAAACCGCTAAGCTTGTTCAGTGTATCTATTGCATATTTGATTTGTTTTGCAATGGTGCCCTCGTAAGAATTTGAATTCCTCGGTACTTCGCTGTACTCTTATTCGCGCGTGCTGTGATTTTCACATTTTTCTTTGCGCAGCAAAAAATGGTAAGTCAAATTGACTCTCTCCCAAATAGACTCTACGGAACTTTACACAAACTGAGTCAGATTTGAGTCCGCCAGAGTCAAATTAGACTTACTGAATCGCACGTCCGACTCTGGCGGAGTCGAATATTACTCAGTTTATGTAGTCCCGTAAAGCCTATTCCGGAGAGAGACTATTTGACTAACCATTTTTTGCAGTGTGTTAATGTGAAGCAAACATTGTATGTCACGTATTAAGGTGAGGTTTAACAGTAAAACTTAAAATAAGCTAGGCCTAAAGAACGAAAATTTTGACATTTTCCACTAGTTAACCCAAATACCGGGTATTTTAGGTGAGAAAGTGTCAAAAGTTAAAGTAAACGATTAATGATTGTATTTCACAGCTCGAACATCACCGACGTTACAGTAATTTATCAATCAGATCAGAAACTTTGGTTACCATGGATAGCGATCAACACACAAACTTGTTCCACGTTAGCAGCCGAAATCACCGCATTGAAGGCATATTTAGCAGCTGGCGACTGAAGAATATCGTTTGAAAAAATTGACCGATGTCGTTTCATGGGCGGCGTAACTGTAGCCAAAGAAAATTCCCTGGCCGTCCAATATTTATTTCGGGGCCGGAATAGTAGCATAAGCATATTCGTATTAAGCTTAAAGCATACGTCTAAGCGCAAGTTTAAGCCTATACCTATACCGGCTCGTGTAAAGATCAGGGGCGGAGACTTTTTCTGTGGGACTAGAATCGAGTAAGCTTAAGCTTTAGAATATTTTTTGCTTGGCTTAGGCTTTGCTTTAGACGTAGGCTTAGGAATATACTCATTCGTACGCTTAGGCTTAGGGTTAAGCTTAGGCTTAGAAATATGCTCATTTGTACGCTTAGGCTTAGTCTTAGACTTAGACTTCGGCGTAGCAATATGCTTATAATACTGTTCCACCCCTGTTCTTTATATTGGCTCTTAAACTTGTGCTTAAGCCAAAGCAAAAAATAGTCTAAAGCTTAAGATTACTCCATAGCTATTTCACAGCTATGCGTCGTTGTAAAGCTATTTTTATGAATATTAGCATTTCATTTTGTTGTAACTAGTAACAATTAACGCGCAACCATAAGAATTGAGCCTGTAAAACTGAGTTCAAATGATGCATAAACGCGCAACAAGGAATCTCGAGATTTCTGTTTCGAACTATACCATGTTTGAATACTTCCTGTATGATAATTGTTACGGTACGAGCCGATTCTTAGGCAGGGATTCGCGATTTTTAGCGAGCGAAGCTGGCAAAAACTTGTCGTATGACGTGTTTTGGCAATTCAGATCCAAAGGGGCTAAATAGGTCAAAAAACGTTGCAAGTCAGAAATGAACGAAAAGGTGACTAATTTTGCATACAATTTCTATACAAAATTTTCATCATGTGTTTGTCCGGTGGGGCAATAGATCTGGCACCCCAGTCCGTTGTTTTAAGAACGCGAGCTGTAGTTTTCTAAAATGGCCCGAAGTACAGGGCGCACGTATTTTTCTATAAATACGTTTACAACTATGTAGTTTCAAGCAGGGTGCAACCGGAATTGAACAATACCGGAAACGAAACAGCAACCAGAATATCATTTCCGAAGAGTATACATTGGCCGATTTTTGACAGCGAACGTACACAGCGAAAACAACAACATTCTGAACACAAGGACAACCCCGTAGCCGGCGCACCTAGCTTGGGGGTTAAAAAATTTTCAAGAGGGACATACAAGGGATTTCGACGACTTACAATCTAAGGTTGAAAATTTTCTTGAGGGAGGCAAAATTCTTCCAAGGAAAGGCTGAGTCTTCCTATCCATCTTCTGGATACTGGATAGCATGGGATAAAACTTCATGTTTTCTTCTTTATTTTTCTAATCGCTCAAGCAAACTTTTGGGTAATCGCCAACTATGTATATCTTACACACTGTATAACTGCATCTTTATTCAATTGCTATATCACACAATATACGAATCTGTGCAGTCGGTTTCAAATGTTGAGCTGTCAGGTGAAAATTGTTGTTGCCATTGAAACTGTAATGCGTGATGGTTACGCCCGTGGGAACGGTCGTTGTATTGCTGGGAAGCCGGTTGAGCGTTGGAATGGTCGTTATCATTGTGGGAAAATGTTTGTGTGTGGGAATAAAAATGTCGCAGCGGTCGAATTGGAGACTCGATGCGACGTAACCGAGGTGTGCCACGAGCAATATGAACAGCGCTGGCGGTAGATGGTGGACTAATGGACCGACTGCTGCACCGAACGGTGTTTTCTTGACCTTTCAGTTTTGTTTCGGGCCAATTTTTTCTGCTTGTCACAGATGAGCTGCTAACTGACTGAGGAAGCAATTTGACACTGGCAGAAGGTGTATCAATACAGGACACTTGGTCACCAAAGGGACGTATTAAAAGTTGCGGGGGTGTAAAAGATCGAGAAATGCGTAGAGGCGTCATATTTGGCTCTGGTAAGCGGTTAAATTCGTGGTTGAATTGCTGGTTGGTGAGGATTGGTTTTGGTGCCAGAGGTGGTTTGCCAGGAATACGCCTATATTCACTGATACACACTGCATCGGTTTTGTTTTCTTGTTGACAACGCTGCGGAGGGGAGTGAAGCCCAACGTAACTTGATGCTTTTGACAATTGCCGCTTCTGAGCTTCAAGTTCGTTCTGAAAGGAACGTTTTCAACTCTTTTAACACGGGCACACGAACAGATCTAAAAACAGGGGCCACGTATATACGCGGAAGCCCAATACAATTTAAGCGCCGGAGCAACCACCCCCCATATCCCCATTTGGGGGTCACCCTAAAGAGGCGGACACCACCCTAACAAGATTTTAAACAAAAAATATGAAAAATATTTTGATCGCCGCAAGGGACCCTCACCCCGGAATTTTGGGGGCTCCCACCCTAGGCTATTCCGGGACTACATCATCATTTAGAAAAATAATTACATAAAACCAACAGTTAGGAGTGTTTGGAGGAGCAGCCATTCCAATTGATCCACTGAACATTTACAAAGTGATCATGATGGCTTGTAAACCTATGGCGACATCCCATACCTGACAACTGCAAATATTGTTTTATCCGGAACCGGGCAGCGATTTTAAATTTAAAACCTTCTCCATAAGTTTAACAAGCAGCTCGCAAAGCAATCAGGAAGACGGGGCACATACGCTCTCAAATTTTTAAGTCAAGTTGACCAATGAACACTGAACAGTACAGGCCAGATAAGTATAAGGTGAATTTGTAAAATTTCGTACAGGAAGCACCCTTCGAACTTTGATTTTGAATGAAACAATTCTGATTTTCATTAATTTGTTGTTTTAAAATATTAGTGTTTCGCGCAGAAACATACTTTTTCGCTCGAATTTTGTAATCCTCGTTTATCAGTTACATAACATAGCAGAAGTGCTTGATTTTTGAAGCGTACCAATATCAACGTATGCAGGTTTAAGTTGACTTCCGAATTTCAATTTCAAGAAATCATATAAGCCCCCCGGCGTAGTTTTTTTTCTCTGTTAATCGGTTTTGAAATATTTGCTCATTTTTGTTATATCAGTCTAGGATGGCGATTTTTCGTTTTTCATTAAATATTCGCTTTAGCTACAAATACAGCAACGTTGCTCTCGATTAAAATTTGCGTGCGAATCTCAATTTCACAGTATCTAGTAGTTTACGGAAATATCTAATCAGAACAGGATATGTTGCAAAATAATATTTTGGTTCATCGATTGGTAGAGGCCTAGACCTTGAGAGCCTTCCCTGGCTACGCAGCTAAAGAGTATGTGGTGCCGATGCTTTTCAACCCACATATAACTGTGCGACTTACAGATACTTTTCGGACAAATTCAGCTTGTTCTTCGTATTTGAGCGTTAGCGTGAGTGGCGGTGTAAATGTTGTATACGATTTATAATGTTTCTCAAGCGGAGCAGTTGTTGTTTCAAATTGTAGTTGGTTGCTTTGCTCTTTTAGTTGCGGTCGCATTACACGGTATTGGTCTATACTGCGAATACGAATCGAATCTGCTTGTGGGCTTAGAGGACTGGCAATTGAATTTTCGCTGCTGATTGGTTGAAATATGTTTTCACGTAAGCAATCTGATTGTGGCGACCATGCTATTACGTTTTGTTTTACTTGTTGTTGTTGTTGTTGTTGTTGGCGCTGAAGTTGCTGTCGTTTAAAGTATTCTCGGTTCCGATTGCGAATGTACTGTTGATGATATAATTGGTATTGGCAATGTTGTTCATCGTCGTGTTGTTGTTGTTGTTGTTGTTGTTGTTGTTGTTGTTGTTGTTGTTGTTGTTGTTGTTGTTGTTGTTGTTGTTGTTGTTGCTGACGTTCTTGGTCTTGCTGTTGCTGTTGCTGCTGGTATTGTAGTTTGTCTTCGGTTAACTGATACTCCATACCACGTGAATGTTTAATAATTGAATTTGATGCAAAAGATTGTACTTGAACATCACTCGATGTATTGACAAATCCATTGGGACGTAGTGTTTGAGCTAAGGCGAGTCTGGAAGGTCTAACTGGTATAACTTGGCTAGCGTTTTGACCAGAAGTTCGGATAGAGCTCGGATGAGAAATAGCTGCTATTATTGACTGAGAAGGTTTCGTATTTGATACCTGAGTTTCAGGTTTGTGCTCGCTTGAAATAGCAGTCGCCACGTTGTAAGAATGTTCAGAATAGCTGTTTTTAACTTTGTTGCTAGAGACGTCGGCATCTTTGATGCTAACTTCCAAAGAGTTTGATATTGGCATCTCGGGCTTAAGTGTCGCTTTGTTGTCTTCGTTATGAGATGTGTTTGCTTCCTGTAATAAAGTTTTCATAGCATTTAGTAGTACACACAAAATAAATTGTCTTCTATTCAAAAATATTGTCTGAAATTTAAGACAATTATGTCTTGTCGCGGACTCTACACACATATGTCTTGAATTCCACACTTCATTTCTTAAATTTTTCAGAAATGTAGATCTACAATTTTTCAGACAAAAAGTCTGAAATTTAAAACTTCGTTTCACGAATGATTAAGACAAATATTTCTGAAACATAAAACAAATACGTCTGAAGTACAAGACAAAAGTTTTCCAGGAAAACGACTCCAAAATTGGGGCTAAAGCTCAACCGAAGGACAGACGTAAACTTAGGTTGGGAAAGCCTGAGCTTAACCCGAAATATCTTTGAAATTCGATTATATATAGACGGTCTTAAGAATGTAAACGGAGCAACGTTTTTGTATACAATATAACAGAAATTACGCCTTGAATACAAGAGAACTATTTCTTGCAAGGAAGAAATTTTTGTCTTATTTATTGGCAACAGTAATTTCTTAAATATAAGACATTTTGGTTTTATCGAATATGTCTGAAAAAGAAGACATTTATGTCTTGAAAAATTAAGAAAATAGGAGTTTTCAAATTTCAATACAATTTATTTTGTGTGTAATTGTAGGTTCAGGCGTATAATTATATATAATATTTTATATATTAATATTTATATTATATATATTTCTATTAAAACGTTTCAATTTATGCCGGCCTGTTTTAAATTAAAAACCGGTTCCGTTTAAATTATAGGTTAGCTGATTATAGTTTAACTATTAAGTTACGCATTCGAGGCAAAATGTTTGCTAAATATATTTATAATATTACATACTAGCGTTATGGTATGCTGTTTGCGAAAAAGCAAACAGTCATTAGATATCAATATATACTTTGTGCCGAAAATTGGCAATTTTTAATTTAAGTCGAACATTTTATACACATCGACAACAAACCGCACAATCAGCAAAAATTGCAAATAATAAAATAAAAAATATCAGTAGGGGATCGCATTCCTAGACAAGAAAAGTGCAAATGGGTACATTCCGCTAAGAAATAATGTTTCTGGGCGTAAGGTGCGGTTTAGACTGGTAAACATTATACGTGATATTCCAGTCAAATTCAATGATTCGCCTATCTTGTATTAAAATCAAAGAGCAATACGTATGTAAAACATGCTTTGGTTGCAACACCAGCCCTGAAATGCCGTATGGGTACGTCTAAAACGCAACGCGTATTATTACGGATTGTGACACGCGAAAAATGGGTAATAAAACTGATGGACCATGCTAATTATTGAGGCCTGATCTCTCAAAGGCAGAGAAAATATGGACTCAAATACTGGGTAGGTTAGGGTTATGTTTAAGCATAGGATTAGACTCAAACTAAGTGCACGCTTAGTAACCAGAGAATTTTCATTAACATGCGTTGAACTATTAGCAAGATTGTGCTTTGAACGTGCAAACTCCTGATTATTGAACAGCAATCCTAAAAGGCAGGCAGTATTTGACCATTTGCTATCCGAATAGCTCGGTCAGTAGTATAAAGGAACTAAATTCTTTCTTATTGTTATGTTTTATTCGATAGCTACAAGACATAACTGGTGATAAGTACTAAAAACTGTTTCCTAAAACGCTCTTGCAATCATCTGTTCTTCGCTAACCTTTTCTGATCTGGATCCCGAACCCGCAACACTAAACTCAACAGTAGTAGTCGTTGCTCGGGACGTTGAATTAGCTGAATTCAAAGTTACATTTTCGGTTTGACTTGTGTCTCTAGCTATCGAAGTATTAACTCCGGTACCAGAAGTCGTTGGTGTCCCGGCTGAAACTCGGAGAGCGGCTTCTTTGTCAGCTTTGAGGGCACGAAGGGTTTCGACGCGACGCTTATGATGACAAAAGAAACATGATGCTGAGACCATAAGGCAAATGCCTGAAATTAAAACGAATCTTGAATCTGAATCTAAATTAAAATACAAACAGAATGCATTCACTAATATGCACTTGAAAAACTGGCACCAAAACAGACATTTTTTGCGAACGTGGGCTGGGAAATCAAGTGTTTATTTCATAAACGATTAAGACAATAACATCTGAAACATAAACCAGATGATGTTTACTATAATCATGAAGCGATATAAAGTTGAAAACAAACCCACGCCCCGGATGTCGTGTAACGTTTAGCAGACTGAATAGTAAACCAATTGCAATGATTTTACAAACCAAGACGCGTCCAAGACGTATTGAGCCTAGGTTTGAACCAAGCACTGCAAAACATTCAGCCCATCAGTATATATTTTCCGAGGAAGTATTTGAGGATGCATGAGCAATTTAGAAACGGCCCCACATTGATAGGTGCCATCAGGTATGCGCAAGTGGATTCAGCGCAACTGCAGGTTCGGGTTAACTAAAAAGTTTTTACATAAGTAAACCCCGCTCGAAATCCCCAGCCCAATATAAGTGGCACCCATGAGTACAGTATACCACGCGAATGCTCATGGTTGTTTTTTCAACCGGTATTTTTAACCATCCGTCAACAAAATGTTACCTGAAAATAATAAGGCAACAATGAATACTTCATTTGGCGCGACATCCGGGCCTCCGTTTCCGGCGTCGTGAGTTTGTTCCACACCGGCCGGTAATGTTACAGTTACTGCCGCCGTCACTGCTGATACGTTAGATCCTTGTGGCATAATCGCCCCAAGCCATTCTGTATCGATGGTTGATTCTTTTGACGTTGACTTATGCTCGAAAGAATTTGATGGTCTTGTTGAGCTTGTCATTATATGAATTATATAAGAAGTCGCGGTATTGCAGTTAGATATTTCTTCATGCTATAATTTTGACTTCTGAACAAATACGTATAAAATCACTAGCGTATCCGGAGAAGGTCGGGGTGTACGCCCCAGGACAGACATTGTTCTGAGATAAAAAGGAAAGGTCCACCGTACAATTTTTCTCCCCTTACAAATTGTCATGTATGAGCATACCGCGTAAAGGTTTCGTTTCATAACTTTCGTCAGCCCCCCGTCGAAAATTTTGTGGATCCGCCGCTGCGTCAAATCCGAATGTTTCTGATCAAATGTCAGCTGGCGGGCACTTAATGGAAAACAACCGAGCAGTTTCTGTTCAAAATGTTTGACATCATCTGTATAAAAAAGCATTTGTTAAGAATGTAATTGCACATCTGCATCATACCTTAGACCATTTAAAATTTTTCCCATATATAACTAACGACAAAGAGCTTCAGATAATCAGAGGTGTCGACAGTGAATAAAGATTTGTTTACTCGGCCTGCGCTTTATCCGCGGAAATTTTATTGTTTTAACCGCGGCTATACCCGCGCAAAATTGCTTTACCCACGACCCACCTTTACGCACTCATTCATTCTTTTTTGTTCAGACAAAAACTTGATTTTTCAGCGTATATATATTCGCTTGGCCTCGGTTTACGTCACAAATAGTTGCTTTTGTAACTAGCAGGATGTAACCGGAAGTGAAAAATACCAAGCCAGAGCCAACAGGTTTTGCCGGAATTGGAGTTGTCGGTAAAGCACTCCTACGCAGTTATAAAATGCGACTTTAAAAATTTCCGTAGCGTTGTCAAATGTCAGTCCATCAAGTTTCAAGAATCTACGTAAGTAATTCTGCAAAAATTACTACAAAGCTACCCGAGGCATTGATCTGTCGAGAGTAATGGAGGGACGCACATATACGTTTGACCATTGGCGGTTCCGAAGAGTCCCGCTTTACCGTTTCGCTAAGTTTCTAATCACACGAAATAAGGCATTCTTAGGGTATAAACGAATAGTGGATACAACGATATATGACTGAAAACGAATAGATCAAAAATCAAAACACCACAATCAACAGCACAAAACGAATATTTAAGTATATATGTTGAAGATATGTTATTGTTTTCAACTCAAAATCCCCACGATTGTAGACGAATTTTATATTCTATTTCAAATTGAATAATTGCAGCATATCTATTGAAAAACTGAATAGTTTCTATATGATTTACATTTAGTAGCTATAAGAATAACGGTGGAGGTACGGAATATGGACACCCCTAGGAATTTAATAAAAAATAGTTCATTTTATAGATTTCGAAGCGCTGAGTTCAACGGTGTCATTTTTAGCACTGCAGAATCCCCGGTTCTATAGTTATGGCCCTTTAAATTTTAGCTTTTGACCATATAAAACATGTACAATCAATTTTGTGTAAAGAATAAACCTGGTTAAGCTTATATTTTACGAACATGTGAATGATAGATACTTCCTGTTCCAATCTGTGTGCGTTTGCACTACAATTTCGTTTGCCAAAACGTCTGAACTGTTGGTCATGCAGCCATAAAAATGGTACCGTTGAATTCAGCTCGTCGAGTTCTATAGGATGTACACCTTTTTATTAAACTCCTAGGGAGGTCCAGATTTCGTACTTCCGCCAGTATAAACTGTAATGGAATTTTTGATATTTCTATATCGAAAATGGAATCTTTGCTATTTTTATATCGAAAACGAAAACGGCCACAGATCCGATTTTTTTCAGAAAACAGAAACGGATATCCTGTAATACATCCGTAAACGTTTAAAAGAGCAAACAAAAAATAAAATAAACAGCTTATGTGTATTCCACGACGCCGCGAGGCTACAACCTTTTACTGGAAAAGTTTAGTTTAAAAATATTGTCTCACATGCTAGACATGAATGTCTACTTAGGGTTCTATTTAATTTGTTCCGTACCAATCCCGTAGCCGGCTCACCTTGCTATGAGGGGCTAATATTTTCAGAAGGGGCATAAGTGTGTTTTCGTTGACTTACCAAGCAAGATTGAACGTTTTCAAGGGGGAAAATTTTTTCCAGGGGGAGGGGGGCAAGCCCCCCCTTGCTCCCCCCGGACACGGTCTTGATTACAAGACGTTAGAAAAACCAATTAAATTTAAAACTAGTTCAATTTCTAAATGACAAAAACAATCCAATTGAGTAGATCAGAAACGTGAAAGCCAAATGCGGTACAATCAGGACCGCCAATGTTGTATCCGAGGTTTGTCCGCAAATCACGCAAACGAGGCGTCCGTTGAGGTAAAATGATTAAAATAGGTCAAAAATTGTCAAAATAGAACTCTGTAATTAAATGGCGCTTGAACCTTCCAAATTCTAAACAAAATTTTTGTGATAGAAAGCGCACAGCCCCGCCTCGCACCCCGTCTAGTGCTCGCCTTACAACCAATGTGTTACTCGATTTCTGTTTGAGACCATGATCTGTATGGCATTTTTTAGAGCCTCCGTATGCTTAAGACTAGCCAGAGATCTAGCGTCGTGTCCAATATTCGTTCGTATTAGTAAACTTTTCGGCAAATATTCTGTTAAAAAAATTTTAGCTCAAAAATGCGGTTCAAAATTGCGACCCAGTATACAGAATTGTACCACGCAGACTAAACTATGACCCCATAGCCTTACTTAAATAAGTGACGTCAATATTGGATGGTAACCGAAAGTCACACATCACTCTGGTAAAATCTATATCCTAGTCATGTCTTGGGTACTGTGTATTTTAGCCTACGTGCCGTTTAAGATTGCATTTTAGGGTGATTTATAGAACTTTATTTAAGTAGAATTCATTATACTCGAGAATTAGAGAAGATTTAAAAAGCATGTAAATAATCTCATTCTCTTCAGGAATTTCAAGCTATATATCACCTATCTGCTGGTTGTGTATACGCCCCTGTCCATAGTAAACTTCAATAAGCTTTCAATTTTCCAACACAATATACAATGTGTTCACGGTACAAACGTCAAAGTTATATACAACTGGAGTATTCAGGCGATACCACTACCCGAAATTCCTGGAGTAATCATGAGTAATATTTTGCACTTTGACGCATTTTAAGTATCAGTATCCAACTTTGAACAGTCGAAAAATGTTCTCGCTCGCTACGGTTCATTTAAAAGAAACACTCGTTGAAGTGATGATACCCTTTTTGAAATGAAATGTCAAATACGCCCGTGACAATACTTCATAGCTAATAGTTTTAGGGTCAACAACGACAACAACTAGTATAATACAAGCACATATATGTCATGTTTCCAGTACAGTTCAAAGCTCACTGATGCCGCAGAATACCGAAATACCGTGAACCAGATTTGGTTTTAGTTAGTGGAACCCCCTCTTAACTGGACTGTAACTTTGGTAGCAGGGCTGTGCTAGGGTTTCAGTGCGGAAGAGTATAATCTTATGTAAAAAATGAATATTTGACCTATAGAATCCTGAAGATTATCCTAAACCCTGGTAAACCTGTTTTATTGTCTTGAAAACTTTCAAGAGTGAACATCCTCTTCATGCATACAAAAATGCGTTCAAGGCTTCAGACACACCTCAAATTGATGTTTTGTGTTGCAGTATAAGACAAGTGTCAGGCTTTTCGCACATGATTTTTTCTTCAAATTATGCTTAGGCATCGAACACGGCCTGGTGTAATTACCCGTCTCTCAAAAATTTAGGGGGCCTCAAAACAACTGGGAAATTTGTCTCAGAACTAACGCGGGATCCTAGAAAAACCTCGGAGTCCCCACTAAGCTTGAAAGTTTATAATATTACATCTATATTGGCTACGAGCAGACATCTTGACTCTACTCATATGGGTAGGTCAATATTTCAAAAACGTAGCTATGTTAACGTTTTATTGTCTGTTGGTATCCATATGGGTAGCAAAAAAATTAGTGCTTACCGCTATGATGGGCATAGCGACAAAACAAGTACCAAGTGCACATTTGGTGACGTGAACCCCGGATAAAGCGTCCTTAGCTTGGTTTTGGTAATCGGGAAATCCACGGTACAAACCTGGATGTTGCCTCGAAATTCAAGTTTCTCGATACGCCACTGCTCTATATATACTTGTCCGGCAGCGTCGTCCGGGTCCGACACGGCAAGCCAAAAATTTTTTATTTATAAATTGGTGTCGCACTGTCCGGCATTTCGTGTACGATGTCGTACAGTTTCGGACAACGTCGGACGTGTAATAAAATCACAAAAACATATAACGCCCTGTAACGGTAACAAAATATTATAACTCCAAAATTTATGCATTCCGTACACGAAAAACTGCTCTAATCTGCTGATTGGATACGTGATGGGAATATATAAATAACGTATCAAATTTAAAATATGTCAAAATAAGTAAAACTTTGTTCTATATATCAACAACGCAACATACTTTCAAGAACGTACCCAAGGTTTTACTTCGGCATGATATATTGTTATACCATAGCCTGTTCTGTTAAAAGTGTCTTGACCTATTCTCCTCAAATTTCGAATAAAAATATTCCCTCGATTTCTCCCCTTGTATACACCCCGAGCAGCTTAGCCAATATACCGATCATGTCTCACAACAGAACTAAATTATAGGCCTTAGGCGCATCGGCGAAGCCAGAATTTTGTATTTGGAGGAATTAAATGCGCTTAAGTAAATGTTTGTTGCGAGCAAACGTAGCGAGCGAGATGAAGTTTTCGACTTTTTCCGGAAATTTAGGTTAAGAAAAAAGTTTCTTTCACCCCCCCGTTCCCCCTTGTATACGTTCCTGTTTAGGCATTCGCTTAGTTTTAGATGCAGGCTGATAAGTCATTCGCTTAGCCTTTAGATGTAGGCTGATATTCATGTTTAGTCTCTTAATCCCTTCAGATGCTATTCAGAACTATTATGCAATGAACATAGTTGTGGCAGAATTCATACATCGGCTATTATATCAAGGGCGATGATGAAAAGTTTGGCCAATGTAAAGAATAGGGGCGGGACAGTAGCATATTCCTAATCCTAAGCGTAAGCCTAAAGCCGAAGCGTAAGAATGAGCATATTCCTAAGCCTGAGCCAAAAGTTTTAAACATATTTTGAATAAAGAAAGGCTTTTGGTGGCTTCAGGTAAAAAAATTTCCCGCGGACTCCTTCTAAAACACACATTACGCCTAATAAAACATGCTGCAAGGTTTAAAATGACTAAAATATACGAGTCCGACCAGTTGCTAAAATTTCTGAATTGCCAGATTTGAAACTTTATAAAATCAACAAGACAGTCTATAAGAAAGGTGTTTATACCTGCCGTGCAGTACTGACCGGCACTTTGGACAGCGACGGAAGTTGAATAATTTTTGGTTCATCAATTCTTTACGCGGTACCGTGAACCAGTGCGTTTCCGTACGATGCCGGACGACACCGGGCGACATTAAAACCGTCAAAAAGTAAACCGCCGCGCCAATAAGTTCCATAACTAATTTACAGTTGAATTACTTTCAAAAATAATGTTATAATTGTTGGTTTGAAACATAGACATTGCAAAAAAATGTGTATTGAAATCAATGATCTCACTCAGTGCTACTCGGACTATCCAGCAAAAACGATATCCGTATTCAGTTCATAGCTAAATTCAATTTGATGAAACTTGAGTTTTGATTCAGAATTCAATTAATAGTGTAATTTTTTAATTAAAGTTAATTTATAGACGATTTACTTCGATATTCCTTAATTCAGCATGTCTTCGGTAAGGTCGACATTCATCAGGTTCCAATAACAGTTCTGTAGGGTATCACAATTTGCCTAAACACATGTTACAGCTAAGATACACTAAAATGACTAGGTACCGTGTATATAAACGAACTGGTTCTTGTACACTTTCCCCACATATCTGGTTAAAATTTGGGTCCAGCGCCTTAGCAAAAAATTTAGGTTCAGTCGTAGACACTGGTTTGCCGCTTCTTTCACCTTAGCGTAGCAATTAATAAGGAACCTAAAGTAGCCTAAGCCATAGTGTTAATTGGGGGAGGGGAGAATTGTTCAAGAGCCGACAAATTTCACCAACTTCTGACTGCTCCGGTGTGCGGTATTGCTCACCTTCGGTTCCGCCATAAACATCTCACACTAAACATTGGTTATGTACTACGGTCACAGAACAAGTTGTTCTACATCATCCAACATTTTACACAAAGCTAACCAAGCATGTTGTCAGCGAAGAGCGAAAAAGAACTTTAAGTCAGGCCGAAGTTTGCAAGTGAGAATGGCGGCAAAATTGATTCTAAGCAGCCCAACAAAAATATTAAGACAGGGCTGGGAGAAATAAACCCGATGGTATAAGGTTAGACTGTGTGTGCGAAACCTAAAATATAAGCTGAGAAAGAAATCGACCACAGCACTGCCAGTTTTTGTGTAACTGGGCGCCGCCGTGGTGAAAGTTTTTCAAGTTTACACCAGGAGATGTGAACAAATTGCGATGCCGGTTTACAGCAGGGGTGTAGCCGGCATTCCGGTATGGGGAGTGCCACACGTCAATTACTTAGGTACATATGGGTTTTGTTTTTAAGTCCATTTGTTTCAGCGAGCATTTAGTTTATTAACAGAAATGAAAATGTCAAAGCCATCTGAGGAAATCGTAAGTCCTTGGTCTCCACTCTGGTTTATGGTCTTGTTTTACAGCCCCTGGTTTTGACCGGCAGCAGTTATACGCGCGCCAGTGGCTCTGCTCAAAAAACGCTAAGAATTGCGAATCTATTAGCAGTTAAAGGGTAACTGAGAAAATGGCATTTTGACGACTTTCAGCGCCCTACAAACATATAGGACCACTTTCAGTCCAAGATATTATGGGGAAACGAGAAAATTCCAGGAGGGACGTATGCGAGATATCGTATGATATGCGATGGGGCTAGAAATTTTTTACGAAGGCGATAATTTGGCTAGTGGGTCTGAGCAACTCCCGGTCGTTGTTTGGCCGAGGCGATGAAAGAAATTGCTTTGCATAGTAGCTGCTAAAATGTCAGTTAGATGATACTTAACAAAGGCATAGAAATTTACATAGCATATACATTTGTGTTTGCTAATGAGTACTGTAGGGACCCGAATAAGAGGGGTTACTGATATTAACCCACCCTGCGCGCCGCCCTTCGTTACTAATATATATCGGGTATAGCAACTATCCATTGAATTTAACGTGTAATTTGTCTTCTATCAAAAGCTCTTGGGCCATAATACAAGGATATACTTAGGAATGTACTTTCAAAACTTAAGTATGTTTTAAAGTTTCGAACTCAACTTTATTTGGTCCTGGAGTCATTTATGCGCTACAATTAGGAATAATTGACATTTATGGACTGTAATTAAGGTTTAGGGTCTCTATCCGCTTACGGACTCTTGTTAGGGATACGGACTCCCATTGATTTGGACTAAAAATGGGGACCCCCTTTTATTACCACCTCTCTTATTCGGGTCACTACAGTAGTTCTTTTGAAAGCACTTCGTGTTTAACGTACAAAAATGACTGTTTATTGACTACCATATTTCGATGAACCGAAATTTGTCAGTTAGACGTTGTTTATATTACAATTTTACAGGTTTCCAAATGTATGTCATGCCATTGCTCGTTCAAATGTTTTGAACGATTTTTGATCAAAACAAATTAATATTTTGAACCAGTATCATATAACAAGAAGTCTTGAGCTGTATTTTATGTTACAGAGGTAATATGAGTCTGTTTCAGAAACCCAGCCATTATGTTCGTAAAGGTACAGCGAATAACGGCGCGTCGAACTTGCTGAAAAGTGTATTCATGCAAAGATTGGCATTCTAATAAAGCAAGTGGTTGGCAATTATACATGACAGAAGAATCAATGGTTTGAATTTCTTTATGTGCGTTGAATTGTTTATATACCGCGAAAGAAACTTTCACTGATTCTGTTCTTAGAAAATTTTAGATCCATCTGTGGCCTGAAACAAATCATTTGCGGAATCGAGGAATTTCATCGCCATAGCGGGTCTAACGTTAGCTTTTTAACGCTCAGCAGCAGTGTTGTTAAGCTGGATTGCAGAGACAAGAATAAAACTAATCAATCCTATACAAGCGAGCTTCAAATCACTGGATATGCTTTTAAGCCAGTAATCAACGAAATTTTAGCTTTGATAAGCGGTAAAATTCACTTAGAAATTCAAACCTAAACCAAACATTAGCCGAAACTTTGCAATCACGGTGTAATTGCGTAATGTTCACTATGAGCCACTGGACGTTGTCAAATGGAAGAGCATGGTACTGTAAAGTATAACGCAGTCCTCTGTTTATAGTAAGTATCCTTTGCCGCTTTTAGTTTTCAAAAATCCGTTATTAGTGAAATTATTATATTTTAACGGCGTGAACAACTGGAGTTTTCTGGATGAACGACTGACGGTACAATTAAAAAATTTAAGCGGTAGCTGAAGCCTTATCAATTTTTCCATATTTACTATAACGCACCTGATTTATATAACACTTTGTTTGAATAGGAATATTAACAAAAAATCAACTTTTACTCGTATAAATTGTTGTCATTGAAGATATTTTTAGGTGAAAGTGTTGTAATTTCTCGTAATAAAATCAAAGCCTGACTCAGTGTGATTTGTAAATTTTGTTTACCATTTTTTCGAGTCGGTTGCATTGCCGTTTACATTTGAGTTTAATATTATTTGAAGCCATAATTGTTATAGTCTAACGTATGATAGAATGCCTTTTTGCCAACAATATCGCAGAATTTCTGTGTAACAATTTAGCAGTATAAAAGTGACTATTAAGAAAGCAACATCCTAATCTTCTTCAGTCAGCTAAACGGAAACCTAAGCCCGAAGCCAACTAATCCCAAGCCAGTGCCGGCGGAAACGCACCGCATACCCCTAATTAGGAGGAAACAATTAGTGGAGGGCCCATCTTGGCAATTTAAAAGTTTTTCGTGGACCATTATTTGAGAGCCCCCTCGCACCTGTTTGGGGGGCCTGACTGTCTTAATGCCGGTCTTGTCCCAAGCACAGAACTTAAACATTGGCACTCGTATACTCCGCCTGCGCAAAAAGCATTTCCGCCAGCACCTGCAAAAAATTGGCATTAGCTTAATAGGATTTAGGTTTAGGGCTTAGATTTAGGCTTAGGCTATTAGACTTAAAAATGATATGAACAGCATATAAAATATGGGAGAACTTTTGTCTTAAACCAAATTAACATTGTCTCATAAATCCATGATCGGATTCAGTTATCAAATCTCTTGCTTTTATATTTCAAATGGCAAGTCCGTGTGACAACAATAGCTTACAAGTGGGTTGTAACGCTAAGGATCAATACTGTTTAATATTAACTAAGTTACAAACAGTGGCTCAGCAAAGGATCCAACAACGAGAGGCCACTTACGACAGACACCTTGTGGACGAAACCACGCTAACAGAGCAAGCAAGAACTCAATCGCAATTTTAGCATTAAATACTTTTATACAACATTTTAATAGTTCTAACGTGGAACTTTTAATTTAAGTGCAGCAGTATACACATTTCCATGGTAACAAATATTTCAAATCTGGACGCTTTAAAGTAATAATTTTGAACAAGTTTATTGAGGTCATCAAAACTAGATGTCAACGTTTTATAGTGCGCAACTAGCAGTTGCAATTTTGATTTGAGCTTTAGGATGTTGTGATTTTTACAAGCACACAGGTTTACTAAGCAAGTACAGCCAGTTCTCATAAACACTTGTTGCAGATATCTCACCAGTTGGAGATATGCCATATACATTTTGAACCAAATAGTCGAAAACGTTGCTTTAGGTAATAGTGCGCATTTAAATACTCCCGTAAGCTGATTTTGACGTTTGTAGCAAAAGTACTTTAGTTCGCATGTTAACAGAAAACCTATTGCTAATGCATCAGCCATGTAATAGAATATTTGACACTATTACCAAAGCCGAATTATTTTTGAAAATATAGACTATTAAACTGGTATATTTAATTTTTAGACTATTTTTAGGAGTATGAAAAAATTGCAGACCAAGGGTTATATTTTTCGAAACGTTTTTTAAGCTGCTAATACGTCTAATAATTTTAGTTAACGAACATTGTTTTTGGTGGACAGAATTAAATTTTTAGAGAAAGTAAAACCTTGGGTCCGTATGTGTAGCACCTGGCACCGACGTCTGCTAGCTCTCTTAACAAGTCAATGGAGAGGTTTGAATGTCAGTAGTTTTTAGATTTGGTTATTACTAATACTGTTCCAAGTTTAAGCGCCGCAATTGCAGGAGTTCGTTAATTTCACGCCGTAAAGCTAACTGATGATAGGAGCTATATGCATTTAAGAATATGGGTCATTGGCAAATTAAACGCCATTCAAAGTTGAAATGTGAGCAACGGTCAAGCAATTTCCACTGGTAAAATCAACACAACCTAAATTACTACTTCCAGAAGTATTTTAATTGAACGTATTCATGCGGCAATTCATGTGCACTGCAAAAAAATGGTGGGTCAAATTGACTCTCGTCGAAATAGGCTTTTCCTGGCTACACAAACTGAGTCAAAATTCGACTCCGAGAGAGTCAATGGAGGCGAATTTGACTCAGACGGAGTCAAATTTTGACTCTGTTTGTGTAGTCAGGAAAAGCCGATTTCGGAGAGAGTCAATGTGACTCATCATTTTTTGCAGTGTGCGTTGCGGTACGGTGCCGGACTCTGGACGTCATCAAAAGTATAACGCCACCCTAATACAAGTGTTAAGACTAGCACTTGTAAGGAATCGATCTAGACGTACAGACAGTCTTCAATGTAAAACTTGTACTGGCATTTCATCTCGCTGGTCCCAGCCCGAGGGATCTTTTGTTCACTGTTTCACCAGTGAATAACGGTTTTCTTTCAACCAACTATTTTCTCAAATACACCAAACCTTAGTTGGTGAGTTGAGATTGAACGATGCAAAACAATCAGCGGCGGATCCAGGGAGGCGTGAGATGTGTACCCAATCAGCTCAGTCTTGTTGAACATTTCGCGATTTAAATAGTTTATCAGAAACTTAAAATGTATATTCTAGTGAAGTAGGTGAAAATTACTGAAAACGCGTTTTAAAACTTCAATATTTCGGAACACAAGCAGTAGGGTCTTCCCGCTCGCTTCGATCTCGTCCTCTTTTTCCAAGTTTGAAATATGGCCAGTAACGGACGTTGTTGGCATCTCGCTCGATCCACACGTGAAGTTGCTTTCCATATACCTTGCAGTCCCCCGTAACAGTCCCGCTGTAAATTCTTTTCGCGTAATCCCGCTACCACAGTCCCCATTCCGAAAAAAACTGGTTGCGCAACCGAACTGATCATTCAAAATATATACACATTCAGCAATTTTTAGGTATTGGCAGCAATGCTGTTTTACGCGCACCTTTATCCGCTTATTCTCGATGGCGTCATTGTGTTTGATCCACCCTTGCAGCTCAGTTTCGAAGCTCATGGTGCAATACTGGACGATATTCTATGAACAAAATGTAACATTCGTGTAAGGAGAAGAAACTTAAAAACGTTTGCAAACATTTAAAGCAAACTTTAAATAAACTCAAAAGCAGAAATTTACTCAATTTTTAACTAAACTTACATAAATGCCGGTAGAAATAAATATTTAATTTTCATGGAGCAGTTACACTATTCCTTAAATTTTTGAGGGTTACGCCGTACTGTTCGAGCGCCACTGAATGCGTCGCGCCATTGCGGACCGATGTGCGAAACGGTAAAATTGTTTTATTAAAAATGCTACCAAATACATTTTGCTAATATAACAGCCCTCGCTTTAACTATTGACCTTGAAAGCGCTTAGAGACCGTTTCAAGGACAATATTTTATTTAATAAATAACTTGTAATGATTCAGTGGCTCCGGAAATGGTGGAACAAGACTCTTCTGACATTCGGTGCGGTACCAGTAACGAATTAGCGCTTTTTTTCCGGTTAAATTAAAACTTTGGTTAGTAATCAATGTTTTTGTTGTGAAAATATTTTCAATTTTCTTGTGTTAACCTGAGACTCCGTGCTAATTTTATGTGTGGCATTCGTAGAATAATCAGTTTTCAGGAATAAACGAAGCTTTAGTGCTTTACATTTACCATTTCGATCGCATAAGGGCACACAGCATTATTGTATGCTCACAATACGAGGCGGCAATTGTGCCTGTGTCTCAAGCTCTCATCGTCTCGAGCAGCGATTTAAATCGATTTCCATATGATAGATTCCGTGATTTATGTTTCTAGCTTTAAATTAGTGCCCATATTCTCAGATGCGTAAAGCACCTATCATCAGTTAGCGATAAGTTTTCAAACTGACGAACATCTGTAATTGCAGATCTCAAAATTGGTACAGTAGAGCAAATCGAACGTGAACAATGTGTTGAATTTCGAACGTCACCATACGCTGGTACCAAAGTTACAGGACCTATTACCAACTGATGACAGGTGCTACACACATTTGAGAATACAGCCTTAGATCTCACGTGAAATAGAAACTATTTAATATGCCGAAGAGGTACGAAAGAAATGGAAAATTTTGCGCAGTTTAAATATATTAGCTACAGTCATATTGTTTTTACATATCTTTATTTGGCTGTAAAATTAATTAAAACTCAATATCGGTGATGGCTCCAGCATTACACGACAACAGTTGCCCTCAGTGGAATGCGCCTCAGATATTGAACGCCGATAAAAACACTGAAACATTCCTAGTGACTCCTGGATATTTGACTGGAAGGGTAAGTTGTATGTTTATATGTAAATTGTTCGTGACGATTAGAAAGAGGGCAGTCAGCGGTTTAGATTGATTTTGAAGAAAATTATATGACAAGATTCCACTTTCCGAATCACAGCAAGATATTGATTGGTTGTTTTTGGTAAAGGTACGCGATTAGCTTTAACTACTATGCTTTGTATAAAATATTTTACCTTGGGTCTGTGCATCAGTTTGATTTGCTGATGCTTATAAAGATCGCCGCTGATACAGAGAGGCTGTTAGTAAAATTTCACGTGTTCTCTGATAGCATTTTAAATGACCAAAACACTGAACTTTGACAACTTAAAACATTCGAATAGAACAATTAGCAGCGCATCGCTAGATTATATTAAACACTTTTCTATTGTCAGTAGTTATAAATTTACTGATTTTAAAATCGTGACAAATTTTAAATATCGATTATTTATGCACGTTTTGTTACGATTTTGAGAGCATTTCAATTTAAAAATGAAAAAATTGCAAGCTTTCAAGTGGAAATTTTCCAGCTAATATAGCGCTCCACCCCCGCATGTTTGGTTAGGTGATTGCTTGAAATCCATAATGATGTAAGAGACTGTTTAGTCTGGCTGCTAAGCAAAGGCAAAACTTTCATTGCCTAAATTATGGAAGCAAAAAATTTCTGCTGTTTTTTTACAGTCAAAATTCACAAAATACCGCTAGTAATCATCAGCGATTCTAAAGAAACGAAAAAACAACAGTGAAAAACGCAAATTCGAACATATTCATTGTTTAAAAATATATATTTCATATGTAAGTTTCTATTTTTATAAATTCAAAAATATCGACAGAGTTCAGAATTATACGAACGAAAGGGGTGAGACGAGCAGCGAGTAGAAACTATGGCGATGGTGGGGGGACTGGGATGACATGGGCTGGGAACAAATGTTGTTTGTAATCCTCTATAATTTTCATCGCCATCTTTTTGAGTATTAATGCGTCTCCTGTCACAAATATATTGTCACACAAATTTCCATGCGTTTAAAAATGAATTTTTGCAAAATAAAGTTTGGAGTGAGTTGTGAAAATTGTAGAAATAAACTGCCGTATTAAGCGTTTTGATGTTTTGATGCAACAATACAAACACAGCAGAAACGGTTCTTCTCGATTTGGATGGAAATGATTTTAAAAAACTAATTATTATTATTATTATTATTATTATTATTATTATTATTATTATTATTATTATTATTATTAGTACTATTATTATTATTGTTATGTATTTTCAAATATTGGGTGTCACGAAAATTTTAGGTAATTGGTTTTGATGTAAATAAAGTTCCAACGTTTTCTTCAAATGAATTTTCGTTATCCGCTGCTTGTTTCAAAATCAATGTAATAAACCCGTCAGCGGCGCAGCTAGGATTTTCTTACGGGTGATGGTATCATTTGAAAAGACTTTGTAACCTCTGTTTAGACGGTTTACTGTAAAGTTTGGTATATGTGTGTTTTACTTCTGTCCAAAAATTTTGGGATTGGATATATGCCATGTATCTCTCCTCTTATATCTCCATGAACGTGTCAAAATCCTTGCTTAAATATCGTGGTTTGCCTTGAATATTAGCAATTAATTTCAGTCAAGGCACTATTTAACGGAAAACTTCTGACGGTTTAGTTTGTGCTCTGATAGTGTTAATCACAGCTGTCTCTTTACGAAATCAATTCTTGAATCTAGTGAAAAAAGCTGCTTAATCATTAACAACGCATTTCACATTTTCTATCATATCGTGTATGGTCTGTTAGCCCTTTCCTAAAGCTTAAAACCGAACTTGGGGCAGTTTACAATGACGTTCCCAGGTGATAACAGAGGAGGATCTGAATAGGGCCCAGCCTCTTCCAAAACCAACATAATCTGGCCCGTAGCCAGACGGGGAGCAAGAAGAATCAGCCGATTTGGAGAATTTTGCCACCTGTTTTTGTATTCAAACTTCTCGAAACATTTCGCTTTCGCATTCAGGGGCAGTTTTTATAGATTGCTTTTATTCTCCACTACCGGTCCGTTTTTCGGCCTCCGCCCATGTGATATGGGGAGCTATGTACTTGCGTGTTAGCTCGTCTCATAAAATTCTAATTTAGTCTAACGTTTAATAGAATTTCACAGCTTTCAACATTTCAGTATCAACCAAGCTTGAATTGCCATTGGATAATTCAAGCATCTAAATTAACCAATCACATTCAATTAACAGTTATCGATTCAGCAATTGAGGGACCAATTTTTGGCCGATGTGACGATTATGTTGTTGTTCATGATGGTAAGTGAATTTAGCTGAAAAATAAAACCATTGACTGCGACCGACCACGGAGTTGCGTTCAACATGTATATTTGTGGACCGACACCAGTAAAACTCGTTCAGATATAAGTTAAAATTAGGCAAGGCTTTGCAACTAACAAACGTATGACGATTGTTTGTTGTTGCGGGTGGTATTCAAGCGTAAGTTTGTGAAACGAAAATTTGTAACCAAATATATGTGGTACTTGTGAACGCGTATTATTTTGCCAATTTAAAACAATACCTTCTTTCCGACCAAATATTCAACTCATTAGAAACATTTTGGCGTTGCGTGTAAACCATGTAATATCCATCGGTCCATGTAAAGATCAGGGGCGGAACGTTTTTTGTGGGACTAAAATAGACTAAGCTTAAGCTTTAGACTAATTCTTTATGCCTGGTTTAGGCTTAGGCTTAGGAATAAACTCTTTCTTACGCTTAGGCTTAGGTTTAGGCTTAGGCGCAGGCTTAGGAATATGCTTATAACACTGTTCCGCCCCTGTTCTTTACACTGACCTATATTTCAGACATCCTTTAACATATTGATCGGCTACAGGTAACAGGTCTAACCTAGATTGCCAGGACGGGTAAATTCGTCAAATAACAGCTGAGTAATTGGTTTTAACAAAAATATTTCATTAAATTGTTAAACCTTTAGGTAATGTTACACATAGAATAAATGACGGCATCGCTGATCACAGTCGCCGCTATGAAGTTCAATGGTGTGATATTGCGCATCCGAGTGAAATTCTAAGCACACGAGATGTGTTACTCGTTCAGTTTGTGTCCGACAAAATACTTGAACGACGCGGAGTAAAAATGAGCTTTTTTGAATTTGGTAATTAATCTGTCATACAGTGATTTGGGCTTTTGAACTGTAATTTGTATGCTAATTTTACGCTTAAGTACTTCGAGCGGTTACTGATTTTAGTAATTGCTTAACGATTTGGTCAAAAACACAGAAATGTCAATTTCGTATTAGTGCAATTGCAAGGAACGCAGTATGATTGTATAAAACAAGGGGCATCAGCTTGCACCAGCATCAATTCGCAAGTCTTTGCCTATAATCTGACCTTCCCCTACGGAAGACGCGAGGGCTTTGCCAACTATTCAAACAGCTTCGATGACCTCCTGGACATTTTGCTCAACTCCATTAAAAATTCTACGTTAGAAAAACGTTCTTTTCGCCTCATAATTGCACGCTGTATTTAAGAATTCTTGATTACGCAGCTGGCAAATCAGTTTCCCTATTTTAATCAAGATACAAGTTAAACTTATGTATTTTCTTGTGTTCCTTACTGTCTGTTTAAGGACTGATATAAGTTACAACAAACGATTTACTATTTGCAGAGGGATGTCCTCCACGTTGGGCAGAAGATTATTCGAGCGGAATGTGCTACAAACTTATAGAAGAACGCAAAACATGGGCAGACGCACAACGGCATTGCAATTATAATAAGGGAAATCTAATCACGCTTAGCACACAGGATGAATTTAGTAAAATTCAAAGTGAGTCAAAATTCGAAAATTGTTGATTTTTAGATTGTAAGTATTGGCAAAATTGATCGAACCTTAAAGGAAATTAAGCTACATTATATATTCTGCTAATATTTAGCTTGAATTGGTACGTGCAGATAGAATTTACTTAGTATAATGTTTTTTGGTATAAGATTGCAAAAATAATACAAACACAGGTTTTGTAGCATGAAAAACGTTGTGATCGCAGCTAAGCTTGCTGAATTAGAGTGTACTCAGGGGCACAGACAAATGGAAGATATGGGAGATATACCACACCTGAGAATTTGTGGGACGCAAAAAATTCACATTTTAAAAGTTTTCTCGCTCGCTACGTTCAATCTCAAACAACTCTTCTATAAGAGAATGTACCCTCACGAGAGTAAATCGTTCACAGCGCCCCTGGGAGTACGTTTTCGCTGTAAATTTGCACAGTCATAACATGTTGCTCGTGAGGGTACAAAAATCTCTACTTGAAAGGTAAATCCGAACAAAAGCCATAAAGCTCAAATCACGTTAATCGCTTAACTGCGACAAAACGTTAAAGACTAATGTATTTTCAGCAAAACTAAGACATTTTTCTGCTAAATTTGATTCTTTAACAACATTGCAATATTTTGCTGGAATTTAAATTCATTTTTTACTTAAAGCTGGAAAAGGTTTAATAAAGTAGACTACAAACAGCTTGGTTACAATTGCTGATGAGGTTCGGATTTTTTGCACCATTCATCGATGCTTGCTACGGTCGTAATTTTTTAAATTCGATATTTTCACCAATTTTGTTTCAAAACGTTTTTTGGCTGATTTACCAATTTCAAAAGATTTTTATTTCAGCTGGCTCTAAACAGGGTGTAACAGGGAATCCGTTTCCGTTTCCGGTGAAAATCAGTATCCGTTTCCATTTCCGTTATAGAAACAATAGAAATTTTGTTCTTTTTACGCTCAAAATCAATTGTAAATCAAGTATATATATATATATAAACATATATCTAGCAATTTTTCAATACAAATATACTGCAACTGTTCGAAAGAAACTAAAAATTACGAAATTCATGCAGCATATTAAAAATTTCGATGAATCCGCCATTTTTTCTTTAAAATGTTATAAAGCCTGGTAAACAAATGCACATCTCAATTGTGTTTGCAGAAATATAAAACATGTTTGCAACTTTCATATTTCAATATCCGTTTTCCGTTTCCGTTTGCGTTATTTTTACTATCCGTTTACACCCCGGCTCTAAATCTTTATTGAAGCTTTCATATTTCAGACTTTTATGGACTGTCAGGAAAGAAAGTATGGGTTGGTATCAACGATGCAGCGAAAGAAGACAGTTTTGTACCTGTCGATCCCAATGTCGATCTATGGCCGAGAGAGTAAGGGTTGCGATAGACTTATGTGGCGGGGTTCTAAAATAAATTGTTATACGGCGTCATAGAACAATTCATGTGGTACGGTTACGGTCGGCGCCGGACGGTTTTAAAATAATCAAAAAGCATAGCGTCATCCTATGTGAAACTAAACCTTGATTAATTGACGTCAGCTGTCGACGATACTTTAAGGTTATTGTAATTACTATAAAGGGTTCTTTCATGAATTAACCTCCAAAGCGTTACCACTGCTGTAACCAATATGCGCGCTGTTACGTCACTTTTTCGCTAAATATGCAAGCCCGTCGATAGCTCAGCATGCTGGAAGGTGAAAATTTTTTCGGAAGGGGCATACAATGATTTATTTCAAGATGATTTACAGGCAAGTTTAACGTATACGTTACTACCGTACTTTAGAACTTCAAGTATTTAAATATTTGGATACAACACTGTGAAATTGGGCCAATGTTTAAGCGGCAGAAAGTTTTTCTGTGGAATACAATAGACTGCATAAGCGTTACTTTAATTATTTTGTTTAGGCTTAAGCTTATCTATATATACGCTCATTCTTACACTTAGACTTAGGCTGAGTAGGCTTAGGAATGTGTTTATACTACTGTTACGGCCCTGTTCTATACATTGGCCGGAAAACGTCTGAGGTCGCAAATTATTCATATATTGACAGTGCATATATAATTTAATGTTTCATAGCTCAGTAGGCTTAGGCTTAATAGGTTTAGGAATGTGTTTATACTACTGTTACGGCCCTGTTCTATACATTGGCCCAAAAACGTATGAGGTCGCCAATTGTTCATATATTGACACTGCATATATAATTTATTGTTTCATAGCTCAGTTTTCAAATCTGGACGTATTGACTTAAGATATTTAATCGACTTAATTTTTACAATCGCACATTCTTGTTTTACAGCTTAAACGAATTAAAGCCAGAAGATTTAATTTTGTTTTTATATTTTAGCGTTCAAATTTTGGAAAACACAAAAAATAGCGATTGCGTCTATATGGATTTTACGCAAAAGCTACTATCGTCACAAACGCCGCCATACTATGCTGCGTCATGCAACAATAAGCTGCCATTTTTGTGCCAAAGAGACAAAAGTACGTCATTTTTATATAATCATTTTTTGCTTTTTTTATTATTATTTCAAAACAAAGTATTAATAAAACTATTAAAATTTATAAGGCACTACTTTGACATTTCTTGCCAAATAAGTTTCACATGAGAAACTATAGGGCCGTCAGATTGCCAAAATAACCCGTGTTACCTTGAAAGGCGAAAATTTTTTGCTGGAATATAATAGAGCGTGCTTAAGCTTCAGATTATTTTTTGCTTAGACTTAGGCATAGTTATAGGTATGCTTATCTTTACGCTGAGGCTTGGACTTAGGCATAGAGACAGAAATGTGTGTATACCAACGTTACGCCTTTCAAAGCAACATTGGCCAACTGAACCATACTTTCATTTGACATTTCCCTCCTCATACTAGATTGTTGACTACGTCCAAGTGAATGTCCGTTCTAAGAATAAGATAAGCTGAATTAATTTCACACAGTATTTCAACTCTCGATAGTAAAAAACAGAAATGCTTTTCGCGACAGTTGTAAGTACATAATTTAAGCTGTGATCTTTTCGACTCGCGTTTAAAACAATTCTTGGAATTTTTCCGCTGTCAAACTTAAGAACGTTACAACCAAGTTTTGATCGCTTTTAAATTTGTGCCAAACACACTCGTTCAGTAAGACATTATTAAGTCCTGTTTGACCGTTTGGAAAACAATATTAAAGCCACACCATATTTACATTTCCACAGATTTAATATTGAACATGTCAATTCTCGCTGTGTCATATGACTCGTAATATATAGAATCACGCGATTTGAGCCGTTTCATATTAAGAATTAGATATGTTTTAAACTTCCACTATAATTATGTTTAAACTAGCAATTTTGAACTACAAATACAACTGAACGCTTACCATCTTACAACGGTGCCAACTGCCTCTGATTACTCACAGTGGCGCTAAAGTTGTCGTCAGATGCCGTCCGTCAGTTGTCCGGCACCGTCCGTCACCGTGCGTTACTGCTCGTTATCGTACGCGATTTAGTCACCTACGATGGTTTACGGGTGACGGACGGTGCCGTACGGGTGAAGGACGTCGCCGGACGGGTGACCTGCACCGGACGTCAACCAAAGTATAGCGCAACACATTGCCAGAATTGACACTTTTTTGCCAAGGTAGCTAACTGTATTCAAATTTAACTCTACAATGAACGGTCAACTCTCATTTTGGGTGGTTGAATGCAATCTTTTCTACCACATGCCCCAAAATCAATAAATAAGAACGGAGTTCTCACTACATTTATAGGCTTCACCGCTAATTATTTCCGAAACCTTTGGCAATTTGAGCCAGAAACCAGAGAGATCTGAACGGGTTCCGCACTTCTTGCAAAAAATTTTGCCCACTTTGTTCGTTTTAACTCTTGCGCGTATAAGCTGGATACCCCTAATAAAATAGCACTGCCTTTCAGCATGTTGAGTTAGCTACGAGACTGTTACAGTTATTATTTTTCGCTAGGTAGCTAAGTAATTTTAAAATACAATCTACGATGAGCATTCAACCGTCAATGTGGCCTCGTCTACTTACAGGCGGACATTCGCTACCGCATGTGCCAAATGATCGAATTATTCGCGACGGAGCGTTACTTGCTTCAGCAGGAGCTGTATCCTGGTGGCTAGTCTTATTCATAATTGCCATAATTGCAATCGGGTCGCTAATTGCACTGGTTTGCTTTTGGCATCTGTGCAGCAAATCCGGTGTTGCGCCACAATCTCGACAGCAATGTTTAGACGAACTTGAAACCGGAAACGGACATCGGTCAACCCAGCAACAGTCTGCATGTGCTGCTGAGCCTTTTAATACTTCGCGGCACCAACGCCAAGCGTCAAAATTACAACCACACGCCAAAAATTGTCCATACGGCAAAAAACATTGCGGTAATAGCTCGCTTACAACAAATCTAAGACGCAATACAGTTGATTTATTCCGTAAGACTATTCACAGAACACAATCAAGCGCAGTTGGCGACAACGGGGCCAATGCGTGTGACGCTTGTGAACTCGCAGAAGTATCACAAACGTCTGCCGAAGCTACAAATACGGCCGTTGCGTCCAACCGTGTAAATATTCATCGATTCTCAAATTCAAGCTCTCGAATAACACTTGACAAACCGGCAATATCAACAAAAATTGCTAGTGGTTTTATAAAATCTGATGAACACGACGCAGCCAATACAAGTTTAAATACTCTTCGTGGTTCGGCTTGTTCTGAAGTATCATATGCGTCGAGAACTGGCGCTAGGGACCAAATAACTATCACACCCCAGCCTAATTTACCGCCTGAAATTATCCATCCAGCTCAGGCAGCATTTAACGCCACACCGTATCCGTGGGAAGATCGGGCAGTTGAAGCGTATAGAAAGCGAGCAAAATCATTCAACGTTGGCGACCCAATTATGAAATCTGCAGTCAGCTGCGCCGGTGACAATTTAAATTTAACTGACGCTAATCGGCAACTGATCGACAATATTTCGAAATTTCAACGCGATCACGGATTGGATTATAAATGCGCAATGGAATATAAGACACACAAAGGTGATAATATTAACTCGGCAGGTAACGGATTGCTACAAGGCGACGCTATCGTACATCTGGGCGCATCGAGGTACGGCAAATTTGAAAGACCGAAAATAGTGATGCTAGAAAATGTCTCGGCGATCAGTTTGGACGATTACTGGGCCAGATTAAGTAAGTTTAAGTTTATCTTAGGATTCTTGCCTTTGATTTGTTTAAGAAACTGGCGGGTCCAATGGGTGGCCCATGTATAGAAAGGACCGAAACCTTTTTCGGCGGGACTGTAATAGAGTAAGCATAAGCTTTAGAATAATCCTTTTGCTTAGGCTTAGGCTTAGGCTTAGGAAAAGGCTCATTCATATGCTTAGGCTTAGGCTTAGGCTAGGAATATGCTTACACTGCTGTTCTGGTTCTGTTGTATACGTTGGCCCAAGGGGCTATCTATGGCTAAACACGCCACCACAGATCAACCGAAATATTGTACTAACATTTTAGCACTAGAATTGCGTTATTCGATGAGGCTGTGAAAATTTTAATGGGGCGTTGCACACGTAATTTTTCATAATTTTCGAGTGGAACCAGAGTTTTCCAAATAGAGAACATCGCATGGCCAAGGAAAGCACATTGCTTGACTTTAGCGAGCAGAAAATCTTCTTTGTTAACTTCACTTAACACGTGTAAAACAATGTGTACTTCGTGCGCATTGTTACACGCGTTAAGGTGAGGTTAGCAAAGAAAATTATGAAGTGGTTTAGTTAATGTGTCTACAATTTTAGAATTGTGCATAGTCCAGGGGTCCAACAGGAACTATGTTTAGCCGGAACTGGAACAGGAACAGGAATTGGATTTTTTGCAGGAACCGGAACAGGAAGAGGAACCGGAATTTGAAATAATTTTCATCACCGAAGTACTGTGTTGGAATGCATAAAGTTTCCGTCTCGCTCGATGTATATTTTATTTCAAAAATGTAGGAACGGATTTCGGCGCCACAAACGCATTGCTCCACCAAACAGAAAGTGGTCAGAGCAGGTTACACTTCCTGTTCAACGCCCCCCCCCCACGATCGGAGTAAAATAGTCAAACAGGGCTATTTTCCTACTGAAGTCTTGGCCCGTTTTAATACCAACGGCCTGTCCACTAAGTCTAAGTGTGAACCCAAGTATAAACTTAAGGGAAAGAATAAGCCCAATCGAAACCATAAACCTCTCAGTCTCTTAGTTAACACCGGTGTCCCTGTATCCGAATGACAGGCTTCCACAGTGAACTTGTGCCAAACGCTTGGTTCACTTTTGAATGATTGGTTTGTTGAAACGGTGCATTTTGCTACAGCCCTAATTGTTTGTATCCCTAAATCCTTTCTGTCTGAGAAATATTAGCCATTTCTGATTACGGGACGCTTTTAGGTACTCAATGCTGAATCAAACAATACCGAACTTGCCGTAAACGTTGATCAATGCGCTATATTTGAGCCAGCAACTAGCGAATAGAATAACGTTATGTATGCGTTCAGTCATACAAGAAACAAGTTTCGAACAAAGCAGCAAGGCTTTAGCCTTCGTTTAGACGCATGCCTTTATTTGCTTAATGAATAAATTTTTTCCTGTTTATTTTAGGCTTCAGACCGTGTTCAATCGATGCAAATTCTGATGTTTGTTGCAACGGTAAAGTTAACGAAATGCAAATGCCTGTTTACGTCGAAGGGCGTACAATGTTTTAATGGTTCAATAAAGTTTCGATAAACGAATCATTGCTAGTAGGCCTACCTTACACTGAAACTTTATTAATGCGTAACATATTTACAGGGCAAAAGCAACACGACATGGAGTAGAGATTAGTGTTTATTTCGATTGGAAATAACTCTCAAGGTATCGTAATTGTGTACGAATTGAAAATTTATTAAAAACAGTGAACCATGTTTATTACAGTGGCCTGTGCATATTGTGAGAGGGAGACATGACATCTGAGACACTGGTAAGCTTAAGCTCAGGTTTAGGCTTATATTTGGGCGTATTAGCTTTATAGGCTTGGCCACCTTAGGTTAAGCCATTATTTTTAGTTGGCAGGCATGAGTCTGTTCATTTGAAACTGGCAAGGTATAGAAATGTACAGAAGTCTTGTTTTATCTCTAGAAGTTCAGCATCGCGTCTTAGCTTGCGATAGAATCAGACTTGAACTAAAATTCAGATTGTTTTTAAAAACGATACAGTCGTAGCCCCGGCACCAATTTAACCCTTATCGCCAATATGGCTAGCCACAATGCTTGATTGGTTCATCTGTTGGAAAATCAAAACGTATCTTATTACAGTACGTAGAAGTCAGGCCAATCAAAACAACACAACTGAATGCTAACGGCAGTAAGACAGCGCTACGAAATGCTTGCCCAATCACTGCCCGATGTAGTATTTTGTTGTGAGTGAAAATAGACCAACCATCTTACCCCGTAGAGATATATTTGTTATTTTTAAACAATCAGAAGTCGTTGCTGCGACGACCAGCCGCAGTGGCAATTGGCACCGTGGCTAGCCGTATTGGCATATGGCTAAATTAGTTAAGTGACTACGATGCGACATATGTTTCAACAGCAAAAGCAAATATGAGTAAATTGTTGTTATTTAAGCACGTTTACTGGAAGGTACTGCGAAGGTTTTAAGATTTTTTTCACAAAAATCGTCAAATTTTATTCAGATGTGTATACTATTGTTGTATGCAACATTGCTGATACACTACAACTTTAGACTCAATTCAGTATTGGCAAACCAGAAAAATTTAATGAACGATAAATATTCTTTCAGCTTTTAGTTTTAAGCTAAAATTTTTAAAACCAAGGGAAATTTCTGTACCAATTCGTGGCCATTTCTTGTCCCCTGATGGGCGGTTGTCCTCATGGCGCGGCCAAGCAATGCTGCAGTTTCATCTCTGCCGCAGATGCAAAATTTCTCAAATAATGCTAGTCCAAATATGACATATTTAAATAAATTTCTGGCAATAACGCAAAATACAAAAGTTATATAACGTTTTTCTGTCCAAAAACTAATGAACCTACCAAAGTATTTGCACCTTCCTGCCTAAAAAGGCGAAGAATCTGATCACCATACCATCTGGTGATTACATCTGTGCATATCGATAGCTACATTATCCTACATTTACGCCTGAACTACGTGTGTTGAAATATAAAAGTATCTGTAAATAACCAAGGGCGCAGCCAGAAAAGACCTAGGGATCAACCCCAATATGATACTTTCCACAAGGTTATTTGCAGGGTGTAAACGGGAGTAAAAATAACAGAAACGAAAACGGAAACGGATAGTGATCAAAATAACGGAAACGGAAAACGGATATTGAAGTATAAAACTTTCTAAAATGTTTTATTTTGCTGCCAACTCAATTGAGGCGTTCATATATTCACCGGTTCTTCAAAAATATTAAAGAAAAAATGGCAGATACATCGAAATTTTTAAGACTTTGGATGGATTTCGCCATTTTTATTTTATTTCAAACAATTCTAGCGTATCTGCAGAGAAAAACTGCGAGTTATACAAGTTATATATAATTAATTTTGAACGTAAAAATAACAGAATTTCCATTATTTCTATAACGGAAACGGATACGGACATAGATTTTTACCGGAAACGGACACTGAAACGAATATCCGGTTACACTCTGGTTATTTGATAATTTTTCAGTTGGTAACACAATAAGCATGTCTTTGAGAAGTTTTTGAAACGTAACCACCTTTCCAAAATACCGGCTATGCCTATGCTTACAACCGCGTGTATTTCCTATTAAATAAACACTAAACGAGTTTTATTCTACAAAATTGATCACAATCATTTTCGACTGGTAGCGATCGGAAGCAGTTTTTAAATCTGAGCGTAAAATTTGCGTAGTTTGTGCAACTTTGCTCGTTTATGCTTCAATTTTCGGAGCCGTTGCAGTCTTCTGCGGCGTCGCCAGCGTTTTTTGTCTTGCCTTCCCCATGCAGCGAGCACAAACGATTCAATTTCACAATGATTGACGCCACGCAAAATTCGAAAATAGCCCGATTCGCCCCATTGTGAACCCCACGAGTTGGCGCATAACTGAAACAAAAACACTAAACCACTGCCAGTCAAGGCAGGATCGTTAAGAATGGCATACCTTTCAACGAAGTGCATGATAGGTTCATACTTTCAAACATTTACATCCGTAACCAATCGCTCAGCCGCTACGCCCGCCTTCTGTATTGACCCGAATAAGAGCGGGTAATAAGAGAGGGTCCCCATTTTGAGTCCAAATCAATAGGAGTCCGTATCCCTAATAAAAGTCCGTAACCGGATAGAGTCCCTAAACCGTAATAAGAGTCGATAAATGTCCATTAGCCCTTAATTTCAGCGCATAAATGACTCCAGAACCAAATAATTTGAGTTCGAAACTTTAAAGAGTATAAATTTTGAAAGTACATTCATAATTATTACCTTGTATTATCGCTCAAGCTATTGACACAAGAGAAATAAATGTTTAATTCAACGGATAATTGCAGTTCCGGATATATACCAGTAACGAAGGGCGGTGGAGCGTGGGTTCCGTAACCGAATAACAAGGGGTACCCTCTGGAGAGGCCAAATAAATATCAGCCCCCCCTCTTATTCGTGTCAATACAGTACGGCGCTAACTATGCGTGTAAGCGTGAAGCTCTCAGTTAAATTTGAACGCTTTGGTTCATTTTCAACCATATAGTTTATTGTTTTGGTTACACCAGGCTTGTAAAATAATTTGAAGCTTCCGTTTTAGACTATTCTTTTGCAAAGGCTTTGGCTTAGGCTTAAGCATACGCTTAGAAATAACCATATACTAGTGTTATGGGTCATCCACGTTTTATACTGTCTACACGACTGTAAGAAATTGTACCCACATGCGAGTCCCTAAGTTCCTAATTGCAGTGTTTGTATTTATATACCCAAAAGTCACCCAGACTATGTGTACACCCCCTGTTTTATACATTGCCCATTTTATCTGTGCCCTTCAAATACTGCGGCCAGCATCGCAACCAAAATTTGTAACTGCTTAGAGAGCAAGTAGATTTTATAGGGAGCATAAACGTTTCGTGACGCAGAAAACTTTGACGCTGTAGTAAATTAAGCAAGGGTGGCGAACACATCCGTAGCAGGGGTAGCAGATCTTCCTCTCCACACACTAGTTGTGGTGATGGCTGTGGCAGAACTATGGCCTGGGCTGGCGTTTGAGTAAATAATCGATTATGCATTTACGTTCCCATTAGTCCGTAGTCAGGTGGCGCCCCAACTTACAAAAGATTTTTTACTGCACAGCACTGAAGAATCCAAGGAAGGCACACTCATCTAGCTCCCCAAACAGGGTCAAAACCAATATTTTGGATTAACGTTTAGCACTGACGATGGGCTCCTAACCGGCCCCTCCCGAAATTTTTGAATTCGACGCTGTTGTGCAGAGTAATGAGTGGTGTAAACGAAAACCTGCTGCAAAATAAAAGACCATTAATTCTACTGTCGACCTTAAGGCTGCGTTAAACAGCGAGTCCTGTGAAGAAATTAAAATGGACTTATGTCGGAGATATCATTACAAACCAACGGTAATACCCGTTGTGGACTAAAAATTTCAGCAATAGCGACCGAACCTGTTCATATGTGGGGCGGTGTCGCCTCGCCCCCATAGTTGCGACCCTGAATCTTACCCAGTATTTAACGCCATGCTCTTCACCGTAGCTAAAAATAGATAAAATTTTCTCATTAACAAGCAGTCTATAAATTGTAACACTTGCATCTGTTAGTTGTTAATTGAGTCATACGAGAGATTTCTTTAGCGAAGACCACCGTTTTTAAACAACGAAATCTTGGTTTTCGGGTCAAATTTAAGGTAATTTCTAGTTTAGGTGCAGGATTTCTGGCTTCATATCAACAATGATGCCATAAGAAAATTGGTTATTAAACAGGTACCACGTTTGATATATACTAATCGAAGGTTATTTCTATCTGTTTTTTGCTTACACATGTGCTGATCAGTCGAAATATTCGTTGTACTGCGCTTTTACATTTTGTATGGCGAAATGTTCTACCGAAAACTGTTAGCAAAAGAAAGTTTTAAAAAACTTTCGTAGAGGAATATATGAATCCTAAGAAATCCTAGCATAATCTATATAGTCTGCAAATCAATATGACAAATCGTCATCCTTATGCCTAAACCTAAGACATAGTGTCATCCTGCCTGAGCGTAACCGTAAGCCTAAGCGTTATTTTGTTGCGTCGACGACTTTTTTGGTAAGAAGTTGTCGGAGAAGAATTTGCCCATTTACTTTTGTCTCATACATACCCAACAATTCGAACTGAATGATATCCTTCGCGTGTTGTGTCGTGCCATCGTCCAGACGAAATGTGTTCATAAATACCTGATCGATACATGAAGAAATCTTCGTGGACTAGCATTATGGCTAAAATTACAATATTGTTCAACGATTATAAATACTTTAACTAACGTACAACCACGAGTTCATATGGATGAATCAGTAAGCGTTTTGAACACGAAGAACTAGTGAATCGCGATTTCCAATCGTTGAGGGCTTTTGAAAAATTGCTTCTAACACTCAAGTTCAAAATGTTCGCTTATCGTTTGCTGTGGATTTGAGATGTATAAAAATTGAGTTCAATTTAATTCAGCGAAGCTTGTGTTATTGAAATTAACAAAAACTGCCGTGTATCTTGTTTCGCTTTGTGCATACAGGAAAAGTTGAGTGAATTAACGACGCAGAGATTTCTGTGGTATAGTGACTCGAGAAAATAGTTACGTTAATCTTTTTCGTCCTCACACGATTTGTTACTGATTACACAAACGTTTGTGAATTAAGTATGAAACTATCTTGAATAGCTGTTAGAAAATTACCTCCCATTGTCGTTTAACATTTTGATTTGCTATATATACTGCAAACGCTCAGTGTATTTACAAAACCTGTACCTCCTAATGAGATGATTAGGCCAGTAGCCAGGTCACCTTGCTGAAGGGCGGAGGCTAAATACTTTTCAGAAGAGGCATGCAATAGTTTTCGTTGAATTTTATGCAAGGCTGAAAATTTTGTAGGTTGCCGAAGTGTTTCCAGGTGGGAGCGTAAGCTACCATTGACTGCGGACTCGGAGATGATATAATCGAACAATGCTTTTTAGCTGCTACAAATTGTGATTAAAAAATTTAGGTAAAGTTTCATACTCTTATTCGTAAACATTATCCAATCCTGTAGAATACTTACCTTGTACTGGACCGTTTGTGACAAGTTCTCTCATAATATCAATTTCCTGTAAAATTGTACTTACTTAAAATGTGGTATCAATTGATAGCAAAAACAAGAGAAAAAAAGCTGCATTTATCACATCTTCAGTTGCTGAGATTGAATACTCAATATTTAGTTCATTAATTTTACGTTTGCTCTAAATACAAATGGGCTGATGTCATTTAAAGATGAACGATGAAAACTATATTTTTTGAATTAATGTTATATTAGAAGTTTCACAGTTAATCTTCTGAAGCAGTACAACAGAAATTAACGTAGCTAAAATTGTCGGATGATATTTCGGTTCTACAAATTATTTATTTGAAATATGTAAAGTTAAAATAATTGCGTACGCTTTACCAGAAGTACTCAATTTATTCGCGTTCCAAACGTTCATGAACGCTTAAAAGCAATAGTATCTGCCGGAGACTGTTGCAGTACAAATGTTCCATAATTTACAGCTAAAATCTATTAATCTCTCGCAAAAAAACTAAACATAAGTCCAGACCTAAGACAAAATTTCGCTAAAATTTGACAAAAGGTTCAAAGTACATTAAATTTTTCAGTTTTTGAGCTAAATTCCTAAGTACTTTTTGAGTTAAATTTCTAGTTCTTGAGCTAAATTCCAACTTTCTGAACAAATTAGCACTTTTTGAGCTAGATTCTTACTTACTTTTTGCGCTAAATTCCTAAATTTAAAGCTAAATTCCTACTTTCTGGGCTAAAGTCTCACTTACTGAGCTAAACTCGTACTTTTTGAGTTAAGTTCCTACTTTCTGAGCTAAATTAATATTTTTTAGCTAAATTCCTTCCTTTTCAATTTAAATTCCTATTTTTTGAGCTAAATTCCCACTTTTTGACCTAAATTCCTACTTTTTAGGCTAAATTTTCAATTTTTGATCTAAGTTCGTATTTTTTGAGCTAAATTCCTACTTTTTGAGCACAATCCCCATTTTTTTGAGTTGAATTGCTACTTTTTGACTTAAATTCCTACTTTTTGATCTATGTTCGTATTTTTTGAGCTAAATTCCTACTTTTTGAGCTAAATTCTTACTTTTTGAGCTATTCGATACGGCGGTGTAATAAGATACGCTTTTGTACTGTGCGATCCGCTTGGACACGCGATAACTTTTCGTGTTCGGTCCGTTTTTGGGGTCAGACAGCGTTCTGCTTGTTTTGTTGAGCCGCTGATGTACGGATAGCAGTCTTCGTTGACGGAGCTTAAAATATCTGGATCAGTTGCAAGGTTTTTGGTATTCTCTTTTGCAAGAGAAGCACTTAACGCTTGATTTAGTTTCAAGACTAAAATAAAGTTTAGCAGGTTTAATAATATACCTGTAATTATATTCGAAATATTTGCGGGCAGAAAAAAAAAAAACAACAAAAAAAAAAAAACCTTTCACTATTATACTCAATGTTGTAAATGTAAGACGAATTACACTGCTGCTTTTCGCTGTTTTTGTCGTTTAAAACTCTTGCGAAAATAAAAGAAAAACAGTCATATTTTCATGCTGTTGTTGTCGCTGGCCTCGCTCGTTGCAAATGTGTATTCATTAATGCTATAAAACCCAAAGCTATATCATCTTACCCGAAATGTTTAATGTACCACCAAGCGCGATCTAAGTATCCACCATCGCAACCACGTTGATGTTGCTGGTTACACGATAACAGCTGTTGTGGCGATAATCCTGATCCGAAACGCAGTTTGCCATTTGACATAATTGAAAGCCGATCGGCGACAAGCGCTGAAAGTAGAACATAACTGTATTTATTTTAAATCATTTTTTCGTTTACCAAAATACAATTTCTGCATATTTTGCCTCAATGCCAAAAATTCACTTTAATGTTAACTTTCGACCCAATGTTCCGATTACGTTTGGCAACAAGCGCCGATAATAGAAAATATATTTAGTAATTTTGTGTTGTGACATTAGTACTTTAATTTTGACCTCAGTGTCAGGAAATGTTACACATGTTTTAGCTGTGGCGTTTAGCAAATTTCAACGCCTGTATTTCAATGATTACAAAAATTTACATATATATTTGGCGTTAATAAAATCATTTCTATTCAAGCTTGAAACGCATATTAAAAGTTTTTTCTAATTTCAAGTTTGCCAAGCGTAATTCAAATAGAACAGAGCTAATTTTAGGTATTGGTTGACCACACCGTATTACAATATTTACACGCCTGTCATCCGCTGGTTATAAATGATCGGTATCCATGTACGTTACAAGTTTGCGCGTATAGATTAATTATAACAGCATATTTTCCTCCTAAATATGACAGGTGTGCCCATGTGACATAAATGAGCAAGTTATTGGGGGCCAAAATGCCCAGACTGTAATGATTCGAAAAAGAGGGGGGTAATAAGAGGGGGTTTCCTGTTTTGAGTCCCAATCACTAGGAGTTCGTATCCCTAACAAGAGAGTCCGTACGCGGATAGAGACTCTAAACCCTATTATAGTCCATAAATGTCAATTGTTTCAAACTGTAGTGCATAAATGACTCAACCACCAAGTACAGCTGAGTTCGAAATTTTAAAGCATACTTAGTTTTGAAAGCACATTCTTAAGCATAACATTGCGTTATGGCTTAAGGTTTTGATACATGGCAAATAAACGTTTAATTCAACGGATAGTGACAATACCGAATATATATCAGTAACGAAGGGCGGGTTGAAAATAAGTTACAGTTCGTAACCGAATAACATAGGAATGGTTCCCACTGGAAAGGCCAAACAAATGTCTGTCCCCCTGTTATTCGGGTCGCTACAGTACACGTAGTTGAAAACGCCCACGAAGCGCCACAGTTTCCTTGATCTCTTGGCTCATGAATAAGACCAGGCCATCGATTTCGTGCATCAAACGAAAACGGCACTTTTATATCATCGATTAATATGGGATTCATGTTCTGAAACACATATTTATTTATTTACTTATTTACTTATTTATTTATTGCGGGAAATGTATTAAAAACAATTGTACTACCTCGTTTAAACCAAAGATTCTTATTTGCCAGGTTTTCTCATGGAATTTAAATCTTTGGGCACGTGGCGAAGCCGACAGTTGATATTGGGATAAACTAAAAAATTGTGTTTGACTTCACGCTCGCTTTCTTTTACTAGTAGCGCCTATTGTATAAAATAACAAGTACGTTTTTCCATGGCATACCTGAACTAAGGCTTCTGGATATATTGTACCCAGTCGATATTTCATTCCGTTATCTAATGTTTCACCCCAAAAATCACTGTAGTTGCTCGCTTGCCAGCTGTAATACAATATATAATTTTTGTATTGGGTAAAAATACTTAGCTACAGTTTTCGAATCAAGGCATACGGGCCCGTAGCCAGAGGGCCCAGAGGGAGGTCGGGGGTTGGCTCGGCCCCATGTTGCTTCCCCCACCAGAATATTTTCAAACTTGTGCGCAAATCATACAAAACAGTTGTATTCCCTTCCTGAAAAACGGATATCCCCTATAGCAAAGTTAGCTGGATACGAGCCAAGGGGAGTAGCTACGCATGATTTCACTTCGCAAGCATGTAATTTTAAAATCAAAGAACTTTTCGCTTCATGGATCCAGAACGTTAGTTTGAAAGTTTGTTTGAACTGTTTTTCTAGCCTATCCAGAAAATTCAAGAAGGAATGTATCCTTTTTCTCTACCATTGTAGACGCCCCTGTGCTAATAGATTTAGCTGGAATTTGTTGCAGTAGGGGCGCTTAGAGCTACTTTTCTTCATATTCCTAAGGGTTTCATATCCCGTATGCCCGCCATAAGTTTTAGAGTGGCACTATACTTGTCATGCGTCGCCGTCTGTCACCGTGCGTCAAAGTAATACCGAATAATGACGCACTGTGCCTGACTGTGACGCACAATGCCGGACTGTGACGCACAATGCCGGACTGTGACGCGCAGTGCCGGACTGTGACGCGCAGTGCCGGACTGTGACGCGTAGTGCCGGACTGTGACGCGCATTGCCGGACTGTGACGCACAGTGTCGTACTGTGGCGCACATTGTCGGACTGTGACGCACATTGTCGGACTGTGACGCACATTGTCGTACTGTGACGCACATTGTCGGACTGTGACGCACAGTGTCGTACTGTGACGCACATTGTCGGACTGTGACGCACAGTGTCGTACTGTGACGCACATTGTCGGACTGTGACGCACAATGACAGTCTGTGACCGGGCTGAAGGCATTAAAACTTTTAAAAACCATAGCGATATTTTAAGGAAGACTGTGTCATTTACCTGTTTTTCCGTTAAACAAAATGTATCCTCGTGGGATGCATATGGCGCTACCTTACCCCTGCTTTGGGAGGGGGTTGAAATCAGATGCAATATAGAGGTGACATTCCAGTGAAAAATAACGTCCTTTAAAATGGGTTTCATGTGGTGAAGTTTTATCCTCTACAAAAATTTAGACACCAAAACCGCATGAATTGGAGGGCTTCGTAACCCCACAACTGATCTTCAAAGAGACGTTTTGGATTCAAGTTGACTTTAATAAGGAACTTCGTAAATTGTGCTTATTTGTTATTACAACTCGTAGGCTTCAAATACACAGACACAGCGTGCGTTATTACAGGTTTGAGTGCGACCCGAGTTAGCATCAGAGATCGTCATTATAGGATCAAGCCTGGCTTGGATGAACTGAATACCTAAACTCTAGTCAACCAATGCTTGGTCACTTTATATTCGGTACTCTATACCCCAGACCCAACCAGTTAAGAATCCTGGCTACACCCCATGGACACACCCGTAATGACCATGTTCTACTTGATTGAGTAAATCTTCTTGAATCAAGCAAACATGATTTGTTTCACAGGACCATCCTTGCGAAGTGCATGAGCTGAAATAAGCCACCTACAATTTACCTAATATTTTTGGGCAATAAAATTAAAATATTAAACCGTAAACAGAGAAGCAGGAAGAAACGCGGTCAGGGCATTATTTGAAGCGCAGTCACTCGGAATATCAATTACAAATATTTTCATTTTACAGTTTGCTGTTGACATCCAGGACCGCGCCTTGGGATATATGTCTTTTGTCGTTTTGAACACAAAATTTCGGATAACTTTGGTTAAAAATAGGTTCGGTTTTACAAACTGAAAAAGTTAGCGAACGAAGCGAGCAAGAACTGACACGTGTGTGTTTGCCTTCAAGCTTATAAAGATCTTTAGTTTTGAACCCAGTGGAGTATTTTAAATTGGTCGTTGTCCTCCAAGGCCCAGCCCATTTTAGGCCGGGTCTCCTTTCATCATGCAACAGGAAGAACCTGGTTCGCTGAATACAGCTCTGCAAACACTCATTCGGCTACACGGATGGCAAAAGTTTTTGCACTTAAATTGCATGCTAAATTAACAATATACAAACGTACCAGTAATTGCAGTTTTGTTTTATGCGTTCTGACGAAAAATACTGTACACCATTGTATGAGCAGGCTGAAACCAACCAAAAATTTGCAGAATACAATCAAAGGTTTGCTGCTGCCTCCGGCTGAAAACCGACCAGCGGCTCAGGGTCCGGTAAAATTTTCGTCGAAGATTTTGATAACATCGGCAGTGAACTTGATGCATGATTATAAAAACTTTGACCGTTTTATTTAGTTTGTTAAGAAATTTTGGGCAATTTTTAGTGTCTAAATTGTAGCAATTTCTCAAAAAAGACAATCAACCCAATTTATAACAACACTTATAGGATATTGAAAAACTTTTGAGAATTTATATTAAAGTTTTGTCCAATGTCATCTGATTATGCTTCAATTTAGGCTACGATTCCGACAAATTTTGTTGTCCGACTGCGGCTGTCTACGTTTTTCAATTCTGGTTCAACCCTAAAAACACTAAGCTGATTTTAATGTTAACACAATGCTTCGATTGTTTAGGTTGCTCAAAAAGATGCTGGGGTCGTGTGATAAAGTGCTATATTATAAGGCATCACTTTAGGTTTATATACTTACCTTAAAGCTATATGTTCAGGTTTAGGTGTAATGTATGTGCTCGTACCAAAAATTATGCCTAGTTTTCAACTTTGAACCTCTGGTTATGAAGGTTCCGATTCTTTTAAACAAGTATGTTTCCCCTCTGTCGAAAAATAGATACGTTGTCGGCAATGATATATGGCTTTTTGATACCCCACCGGGTTCCTCTGTGACCTCCCCCCCACAGAATGAGCTGTGAATTGTCAGTTCCTGCTGGTGGTTGGTCACCCCACGAATGAGCTGCAAATTGACAGCTTCCACCGGTGGTTGTATAGCCCCACGGAGTGAGCTACGAATTCACAGCTCCCCGCCGGCGGTTGCGTCACCCCTCGGAAATAGTTGCAAATTGACAGCTCCCACCGGCAGTTGTATTACCTCACAGAGCGCGCTCCCAATCCACAGCTCCCATCGGCGGTAGTATCACCTAAGCTTCGAATTCTCAGAACAGACCTACCACTTCTCAATTCCACCGGCGGTTGTGTCACCCCACGGCATACAGGTTCGAAATCTGGACAGCAATCGCCGCCATCAAAGCGGTCACAAAACATATCACAGTAGCATAGTGTGTCAAAAATTGGCACGCTGCATTCGTCGTCACGGCTTTGACAACACGTTATCGGTCTTCGAGTCCGACAATAATCGCCCGGAATGCCTTTAAAACCCCTTTGAGATGAGCTGAATTGAGGCAGAATCAACAAAACAATCAGTATTAGATCGGTTACGCAGTGTACGCCGCTTAACAGCGGCGACATTACTAGTGAAATTTATGCTGTAAAATGAACGAAATTTACGACAACTCATCTCCCGACAACTTTGCGTCTTATAGCTGTCGACGCTTGCACAAGCATAATCGTATGCGTATTTCTAAGCTTAGTCCAATCTTAAGCGTATTTCTAAGCCTAGTCTGAAGCCTAACGTAGTGATGCGCCACAAATAGTCTGGCCGATGAGATGTTGGTTACGAAATGTCTCAGTCGTCGAAGCTATCAAATGTCATGATACCAAAGTGATCAAAATATATACGCATGAGTTATGATGAACATGATGAATGGAGAATTTAAACCACCTACAGAAAGTGAAACCCATGTTAGTTTTGCGGGTCAGTCAACTGAGAGACAGGGAAACTGGGAAACTTAGAGACAGCAATTTTTAAGGTTTACCTTATATAAAGGTTTAGGTTTTTGGCTTACGCTCAAAGTTCACTTTTTAGCATCGACTTATGGCTTAGCTTAGGCTTGATTCTAATGCGCAGGCATTTATAGTCCACATGGCCCAAAAGTAAATTCCGAGTAATAGAGTAAATTTTTTCAGCACTTTGGAAATCTCCCAAACGTTCCTAAAGCATTAAAAACGGTATTACGGCACGCGTTATAAACGACAACTCAGAATTCATGAATATATTGGAAAAGGAAAAAATCATACACGTTTGAGTAATCTGAAATAAAAGATGTCTCTGGCTGCGCCAGTTATAACTTAACTTTTTCGCATGCACAGAAATTCAACGCTAATCTGTTATAATTTCAAAAATTCTAAATTTCAAAAATTGACCTACCACTGACAAAAATAAATAAAAAAGAGTAAGCTGAGTAACTGTGAAATTTTAAACACTTGACAACAATTGACAACATCATACGTTCAGTTTACTTTTTGTGATATATCTAACCGCCAGCGCACCCAGTTTACTATCCAAGTATACCTTCCCAACGAGGGTTTGAAGCTCAATTTTGTATCAAGATTTAGTAGTAAAATTACGTTTGGTTTCTCGCTCGTTTTGCACGTGTGGTTTTTTCGCACTGTTATATATCGCGCGCGCGCCCCATAAAAATTTATTGATCCACCAGTGTAAACACATTAATGTACAATATTGCAGCACTTTTTTTACCGAATTAAATTTTAACTCAGCGAGAGAACGAATCTAGCAAACACGCTAGCGAGAACATGACGTTTTGAGTTAAAATTTTTAACGACGGGCATTAGTTATCATCGGTTGGTGATAGGTCTTGGACTGCTTTTAAGCCAACGAAGTTCTAACATCGCTCGGCAAACGGCACATGGGCCTTGGTGAATGACCGAAACCGCAATAGGCACAACCTGGTAGGGTCGAGGGTGGCCAAACTTCTCTCCCACTCCTTTCGGTTGACATCCCAACCAATTTGTGATAAATTTGTTTCATTTTAAGTATCCAGGTTTATGTCACCTGGCACTCCACACTTAACGCTATGGGTTCGAACTTGTTATGACCAACCCAGGATAGATGACATGAGCGCCTCAGATGGGGCCTGGTGTCTCGTGATACCTAGCCTCAGCCTAGGAAGTTGGCCATTTAGTTAAGTTGTTCGCTGTTTTCACTTATGTTGTAGCTTAACAAAACTGAACAATCAAAGAAACATATGAGCTGAACTGTTCTTCGTAAACAGAACGCACTGTATTTTATGTGGAATATAATTTTACTAAAGTTGTTTATGTAAGCAGTTTGATTTTAGATCTGAACTTTATATTTCACAAACGTCTACAAAACAGCTTTTCAAACTACCTCGTTTGCCCTCGTGTATTTTTATAATGCTTAAAATTGCTTATAACACATTATTTGATGGTATTAGTTGAAGATTTTGACGTTGTGGCAGTAGTTGTTGATGCAGAAACACATTGACACACAAGTCAAATGAACGATTACATTTTGCATTGTTCATAGTTTTACGTAACATATTTCTAATTTTGTATGTAAAATTACATAGCTACTGTGGTGGTTATGAAACCACGGAATCAGGAGGGTTAGCGAAACAAGAAACCTAGCGAAACTTGTCAGTATCTTATCAAGAAAGAACCGAAATAGGATCGTATATCTGGTTCCGGTTTAAAAATGAAAAACATTCGATTACTGGATCTCACATTTATAACTGTACGGCTTAGGATTAGGTAAAGACTTTTGCAAACTTTGTACCTTATTGCAGATCTTACTTGGCTCGACTAAACAAATTGTGTAGTTATAGTTTCAGAAAATAAAACTTTGATTATTCTAAATCGAACACATACATTTATTCTAGATTGGAATGTAACTGTCGGTGTCGTAGGTAGGGGGCAGGACGCTCAGCCCGCTGGAAAAATGGGCTCCTCTTAGAAAATATTCGACCTTGCTTGTAAGTCTACAAAAAACCATGTATGGCCTTCCTGAATCATTTTTAGACCCCGAACAAAGTGAGCTGGCTACGGGCGTGGTAATAATGTGCAAAATAATTTGGCTAAGCGCGCATATTGTAGTTACACCAATAAGAGGGAAGATATAAGAGAGGGGGTCCCCATTTCGAATCTGAATCAATAGGAGTCCGGATCCCTAATAATAGTCCGTAAGCGGATAGTGTCCCTAAACCCTAATTAGAGTCCATAAATGTCAATTATCCCTAATTGTAGCGCACAAATGACTCCAGGATCAAATCAAGTTGAGTTCGAAACTGTAAAGCATACTTAAGTTTGGAAAATAAATTCCAATGTATAACATTGCATAGTCGCTCAAGCTTTTGATACAAGACAAACATTGAATTCAACGGATAATTTCAGTACCGGATATATCAGTAACGAAGGGTGGAGGATCGTAGGTTAAAAATGAATAACAGTCCGCAACCGACTAACAGGGCGGTACCCTCTAGAGAGACCAAATAAATATCAGCCCCCCTCTATTCGGGTTACTACAGTATTTTATTAAATTTAAAATCGCCTGTAGAGCCCAGCATTATAAAATTACACGAGAGCCTTTGCGGACCAACCTAACGAAGCTTTTATCTTTTGTGGATCATTTGCTCTTTGATCTACCGCGGGGTTCCCTAGATGTAGCATCGGTTCTGCTAGTTTCCTACTATTAACTACGGCGACTAAAAGTTGCAGACATTGTGAACAACTACGCGTGAATTGCACAAATTAATTAGTCGCTTTTCGAGTGTGTATTAGCGAATAAAAATAGTTAATAAAAAGCGGATGCATTTTGAAGTCGCTTAGCGCAACTTAGGAAACAAATTTGAACTAAATAACCTCGCGCTAATCTGCTCTTAAACTTTGTGAACAGCTTGAGTTATAAAACAATAAATAATACAATGTTAGAACGACTAAAAGATTAATTAAGGCAGCCCTTATATGCAGAACAAACGGTAATGTAGAAATAGTGAAAACTATAATATTTGAGAGATGTTTGTTCTGCCAGGATAAATTAAACTATTCAGCCGGGTTTGCGCAATGCTCTAAAGTTAGCGACTGCACAGCAATCTGTATGCAAATTTTCTTTTCATAAAATAATCACGTTTCCGTTCTAGGAAAAAATTTTAATCAAAGTAATGCTGGCAAGTTGCCCAAAATACGTATTTTTCACATTCCACTTTTAATTATATAGATATCCAAGAATTTGCGACGTTTTCTAAAAATATATAGAAAAATAACCGATGTAACAGTACCTTATATTTTTAAGTTATGCATGAATTTTGTTGTTTTTGCTTCAGATGGAACCTTTGCAACATACCTGCGTTAAAAACTGTATAATATTTATGTGATTAACAATTATCTCTGTAAATTAACATAACACAATTTTTGGAATTTTCATAATGAAAACGGAAACAAAGATCGATTTTTGCACAAAACACGACTGAACCTACTATTATATCCTGATCGCAGGCGGTACGCGAGATGTTCTAAATAAATCAAACCTGCCATTTCAATAGAGCGATCGAAATCTACTAATATTAAATCGGTTGTAAAACCCGGGTCACTTTTTAAAACGCCAATGATAATGTTCAAATGTCACAAAATTTTCCCGATTTCCAATACCAGGACGAAAGCCAATATTTTTTTAATATATTTTTCTAAGTTTACTCTAAACTGACTATGACAATATACTCAAGTATCAATCGGAGTACAAGTTACTAATTCAACAATTTTTGAAAACCTGCTAATTATTGATTCAAAAATATTTGTGTGATGCAAAAATTTATATGAAACATTTCAGCCGAAGGTGTTGGGTACTTATTTCTATTGTGTCGATTCGTTTGAAGAATTGGATAATTTTTTTATGAAATAACATAAAAATACAGACAGAAAACAGATATTACAAAAGTATATAGCTTATAATTTCATAAACCCTTTCATCTTTTTATGAAATTGATTGAAACGAAGAAATTTTGTTCGTTTTCAGTATTTTCACAACTATGTTTGCAGAGACAAATTTTTAGAGTTCCGAGATCAATACTGCTGATTTTTTCAATCGAACAGTTGCAAGCTGTAAAGTGTTCAAAGTACGTCGAAAATGAAAACGCTTTTCGAGTAAAATATCGGAAATATCAAACAGATAGTTTTCTCAGAATTTTGCTTGCAATGATTTCAAATCGGAAAGTATGTTTTGTTTAAACATTGCTTTATCCCAAACATCTCGCTCAGTGGCAAACGTGTCCATTTTTGTTCGTGACATCTTGATAGTGCCTCAAAATCGGTTTCTAACGTATGCTGCGAACATGCGAAAATTAAAATGTAAATTTGTTGCGCATAAAACCTAATTCGGTTTTCTAACTGTGCTAGTATGAGAGTCCAGCAATTTCGTTTTATACTGACCAGATGTGACCACTCTGGTATGTTCATTCACCTTTAAGCTAGCCGCATAGCTTCTTGGCAGACCAATTGAAACTGCCGGCAATATGCTTTGCTGGCAATTGTAAAGCGCAACGAAGAAAATTTTCTATACTGCGGCAAAGAAAACTGAGTTAATAAACTGTAACTTGAACTGTAAGTTAAACCTTTGACTTAGATTAAGGCTCATGCATTAGACTTAGACCAGGCACAGATGCAAAAATCTCAATGTGCAATTTGCTGCATGTTCTACAACTGGTGTATGTGTTGTTCAAACCTAAAACTGTGCGAGCGTAGTAACTATCAAGCAGAGATTAATTCATATGTTATCGGTTTGAAATTGAAATTTCAAAATGAAACTTTTACACAAATTTTAGTCGAAATGAAATATGGTCAAAATATTCCAAAGTTATTGGCAAAATAAATGACACGTGGGCTCAACCGACCAACCTGGTGGCATTTATGGGGTGTTTCACATGGGTAAACGTTTCTGGTTATGGCGAAATATGCTATGTTTAGTGGGGAATGATAGCGGCAAGCCTCATTTCGCAGATAAATGATAGTTGTTTTAGTGTGTCTACTGGTTAAAGATAACCTTTTAGCTATAGTTGCTCGTGACGCCCAAAGCAAAATATTGTAAGAATTCGAAGACTTGGTTTAAGTATTTCTGAAACGGTTAATATAACTCTGTTGGAAGACCAAAGTTAACTTTAAAATACACTGGAAACATAAAAATTAAGTTTTTGAGAAGTTTAAAATCCAAAATTTGCGTCTCGCATCCAAGGCGTTTCACTCGTGCAAGTTTCGTAAATTTTTAACCATTAGCGAATATATGTATACTTGGAACAAGCCAACATCACATAAATACGATACATTTTAATCGTAATATACCCGCAGTTCAGTATTCGACAGGGAATACCCATGTAGGTCAACATCAAATAATACGAAGCAAAGAAAATCTTTTATTCTACAATGCCTGCAGCCTGTTTTGAACAGGGTCAGCAGACCCTTAGACACCACCCTGAGTACGAATCCTGTTGTGTACCGATACCAAGATTTGAACTTATATATTTCTGAAATCAGGAAATCATTTGTAGTAATTTATAGTTGAATTTAATAGCAAATTTAGCTTGAGCACCGAAATACGATACGACCTTATTCGGCAAGCTCGCTTTTGATCAAATTGCATGTATTTGTATGCGGGTGAAATTGTTTCATATAATGAAACGGGGGTACATTTCACCACGAACGTTTATCAATACAAATTGAATCTATTAACTCGTATGATTAATTTTATAATTGGTCTGCGAAATGAAACTTCAAGTTCAGGTTGTTAGAAGGCGGCATTGAGAGACTAGTACCAGTTGTTGGCAGCACAGAATGTGGAAAAAGTGAATTCTAAACGAAGAATTATAATATTCAGTTTAGAGTTTAACATCAATTGATATGAAGAACCTATTTCAATCCTAAAAGAAATTTGTAAAGTAGTAAAACAGACACAAAAACTGTGAATGAAATCTTAAGCTGTGACGCCAAAACGTCAAAATTATAGTAAAAATTTGCGGAATATGATAATTGCCTAACACGTCTTCGAATTCAAATATTGCCACAAACCAAGCAGGTTTCGCGCGCATGAGTATCATAATTTTGCGTCCTTTGCAAAAATGGACTGACAACACAGGGGGAAATAAGAGATTTTGCGAGCCAAAGAAACAGATTGTAAATACAAATTTTTTTTAATTTACTAGAAAGGTTCAGTTTCGAAGAATGAAGAATTCCACTGGACAGAACGACGTGTTCTCATCGGCACCTCTCTCACCTTATAATCATGAAATTGTCTCAGTAAACTGCGGCAAAACACTAAAAACGCAACAACAATTGCGCGTGCGCGTGTGTGCGATTTCTGGCGTTCAAACGCAGAACACAATAAAAATTAAACAGAAAATGAAAAATGAGAAATTTGAATTTTTGACAATTTAATTTTGTCAAAGCAACATTTTAAAATAATTTTTACCCATATCGCGACGTTTGGTTTGTCCTTGAAAGATTTTTATCGTTCACGATTAATACAATATTTTAGCATTGCCCGTGTCGCTAATACGTATATATTTTGTCAATATTTGGCTGTTTTGTCTTTTGTTTTACAATAAGAACCACCACATTTTGGTGGTGTCATGAGCATTACTCAAGTTAGAGATAATTTTAGCGGCACACAACACTATATTTTGTTGTGCGAAATATTTAATCCTAAGCATAATAATCTTTAGTTTTAGTAGTCATGACGGTGCACTAAACGTCGTACACTGTAAATCCCAGTGAGCTGATTTGAACTCAGAATGAGATGAATCACTCAGTCTGAATTAGTACTTTCAGAACTCAGAATTGTGAGTCAATAAAATTCACTCTGATTTAATTATTCAACTTACTCAGAATAAACTGAACTCACAGTGAGAATCAACTCAACTCTAAGTGAATTAATGTTGACTTTTATTAACTCAGAAATAACCGACTCTCTAGTTGAACTGTTTAATCAATTCGTTGAAATTTACAGTGTAATTGATGGGAATTACATTTTGGTGTAGCAATTAATCGAATTCTCATTTTCCTTTCGAAAAATATTGGTGACCGATTATAAATTTGTCTTGGGTCTTTAAAAAATTCAATCTACTTGAAATAAAACTTATGCTATTTCTCGTTTCTACTTAAATTTGTATTGTAGACACATGATAATTTTTGCTTTATGCTGGGTACCATAGCTAGCGGAGAGGCTTCCTACAACAAATTTACCGCACCCTGGGAATGTTTCAACATCGCTTGAAAAATGTCTGAAATCCATGCAATGATCATCCTGAAAAAAATTTTGACAACACAATGAGAGTGGGCCTGTTTCGACACCAAAACCAACTGTAATATGTTCAGAGCTGTACTTTCAAATCATATGGGCCCCCCTAGAAATGATCAGTGGACATCAATAAATTAGCTGGAGCAGAAAGAAAAGTTAAATTCTAGTTTTTATCCAACTTTGCCAGATGTAAATTTAAAAGTTATAAATACTACATAGCCTTTTTTTCGTACCAGAAAAAAAACAGCGCTAACAACTTCATTATACTGGCCGGTTGACGTTATAATCAATCTTAAAAATTTAAACTGTTAAAATGAATTATGTAAACGCGTGTTACAGAGATTTTTGTCACTACTAAACTGCGTTTTTGTTAGGTTTTCGACTACAAAGAACCCTTGTCTCGGATACGTTGTGTAAGTATTTGTGTTTTTAGAGCAAAAAAATTACGTAAATTATGTTAACACAAGCTAAAATGTTGTGTTAAGTATAACGTCGCACGTGCAATTTTAGTATATTAACACAAAAATCGCCGCACGCGCATCAGCATACCTGGATTTTTAGAGAGGTTATAACCTCATAAAACAAACCGCTAGAGCCCTGTAAATTATTATAACGCCTGTAAAAGTTCCTTTGATTCTCGCGGTTTCAAAAATTTCGGGAGATATTTCACCTGCCTATTTTTTCCCTTGCTTACGACCCTGACCAGGCGACAGCGTATTTGAGTAAATTTCATTTTTGCAAATTTAATTAATCCCAACAAAAATAACAATAATTTTGTTGCCTTTAAGAATTTAAATATTAACGGTATAACTAAGACTATTCAGTAGTGAGCCAAAATTAAGGGATTATTACGGTGGTAATCTGTAGCCGACCCTGATTATTATTTCCTGTTTCGCTAATACGTGTCCTAAATGCATAGAAAAACGGAAATATTGGTTTCTGAAGTTTTGTATACTGTGGTTGTTTCTTCTGTACAAGATAATTTTATAAACAGCACCTTCAGAAATGTTATAGCTAAACACTTAAAAATGCATATAAATTACTTATAGATGTATTTGGGACTGAAATATTTCCTAACGTTTTAACTTCATTTGTTTTGGATCGGCTATATTTCGATATGTGTTTCATGGTTGAAGATTAATTTTAAACAACAACTATTAACCTGCAACAAAAACTAGGCCCATATTCACAAATGTGTACAGCAACTATCATCAGTTATTAATAGGTTTTCAAACTCACAAACTACTGCAGTTGTTGAACTTAAAATTAGTACCGAGAAATAAAGCTAATCATACTCGAAAAATGTGTTCATTTTTAAACTCAGCATTAATTGGTTTCAAAGTTACAAGACCTATCACCAACTGGCGATGGATGCTACACACAATTGAGAATACAGGTCTTTGTAAAGAAACCAAAATCCTTCATCTCATAACTTCACCACCCGATAAATGTTGTAATCTGAACCTTTTAAATGAGCTGATGCATAATTTAAATGTTGTATGCCAAATTTATACATGATGTCAGTTTTATAAAAATGCAATAAACCTAAATTTTGCATGTAAACCAGATTTCAATAGACAGAGCAGATGTTGAGACAAACAGGCGTATAACATGAGAGCGTGAGAGATTTTATTGCTCAAAAAATAATGTTTGATTAAGTAAAGTAGTTGACGCAGGATCAGCCGGGATTCTTTAGGCCCGTACCAACTTGAATTCCAGAGTAAAACCGGACGTCTGCTTTCAGCTCCCGCGCTGGCAGAAAATCGAGTTCCGGCTCCGGCTTTCTGCCGGAGGTTCCAGCAATTTCGGTACTGAAACTTTAGCGCAGTTTTACAAAGCTTATTTATTTGCCGGGTTTTGTTTTAACTTTTGGCACAATTTTGAGAAAAGAATTGCCGAGATTTCGGAAAAAATTAAGCGTAAAACAACTTAACAACCCGTTGCAGATATTTGCTAAAATTAATAAATTAAACATCATTCTAACTATCTAATTTCACCTCAACTACTGCTCCGGTTCCGGTTCCGGCAAGTTTTGTTGAATTCCAGCTCTGCTGCGGTTCGAGTGTTTTTCACCTTCGGTTGCACCCAGTTGCATACCCATCCTAATTTTGAAGCGATGCCCATAAACGAATTGCTTAAATAGAAGTATATTGCATATCACAAATATGTAACAGTAGACGTAGAACAGTTTTGACTTTAAACCGAAGAACCATATTTGATTTGATATATTTTCTACTCCGTACTCACGTTTGTGTCAAAGCATAATCCTTTAAACCTCTGGCTTCGCTCAAAGTTATGTAAAAGAAGTTTAATACAGTAAGTTTAAAATGTGGTCTTGTCAAAATATGTGATTATGTTGAATAAGTGGTTCTTTTTTCAAGCCATATTTGGTTCCTTTCGCATTCGAGGTATACTTTGAACCAGGCTTGCAGCCATTTGGCAAATTTCAAACAAAACAAAAAGTTTTGAAGATAGAACTTATGCATCGTTTACTTTAATTCGTGTACGCAATGTTGGAATTCATACGTTTGCAAACATACGAAAAATGTTAATCAGCAAGCGTCTATTGCCGTAGAGAACTTCCGAAATCAGCAACCGTCTATTGGCGCACAGAAATTCCACATTGCATACACAGATTAAAGTAGACGATGCATTAAATTAAAATGTTCACGCTTTCGTCCAGCACATACTTTTATAATTAGCAGAGGCCACCTGTATCTTCTATCGCAACGCGTTTGTTGTGGTGTGCTACTGCGTTTCTCAGTGAGATTCGTAAAAATTAAGATTTCTCAAGACACGGTTCAGAGTTTCCTAAACGTTTTAATTTTAGATGAGCAGAGGATATCCGGATATAAGAAAATACATGGATATGTAAATATCCGAAAGGAAACACATTCGGATGCTTGGAATTGTATTTGTGCAACAAAGTTTACACCTTAAGTTTATCTTTTCATTGATGCCGATCCTTTAGTTGTGAACCAAATTGTTACCAAAAGCGTCACCAGAAGCTCAGTCGGGCTCTGAAATGATTTCTAAGCGTTTGGCACAAATTTTAAAACTTTGACAACTACTGGTCCACTGATTGCAATTAAAGTCAAAATATAAACTACAAGATATTTATGTTTGGAAATGGAAATAAATCGCTGCAAATCAACATACTACAGCACTAACACCAAAGTTAATAATTAGCATGTACCGGAATCTTCGCCTGGACGCACCTCTGTTTGACGATCAACAAGTGATTAATATTGAATAGATGAAAAATTTTAAAATTTTCTCAATAATGCAGCACTAGTTTGCTGATTGGCGTGTATACGACAGAAGGTAGTGGAACCTGAAAGTGTCTTCTCTCGAAATATACATATATAAAATTGCAAAGTCCTGCAGTTCTCTCCATCTGCCGCATTTTCTCCAGCATTTTGACCAATTTTCCGCTCCAAAGTATTAAACACATCAAAGCAATCACCGGATTAGTACCCGTACCCAGTAGGGAGCTCTTGCTCGCGCTCTCGTGGAGTCACTTGGACTGTTCCTACGAATATCATTCGTGATTGGACAGCCTTAAAGCCTTCAAAACTCGCCCATGGACTCGTGGGATTTATGAAGGCCAGTTACGATGTATCATAGACTTTGTGCAGTATGACAACTAGAAATTATTAGTAGAGAAGAAAAAAGATTTATAGGGTACCGAATATTGTCTCGTAACGTATAACTTTGGGTGATGTAAAAAAAGTTCGGGCTAGGGGAACGAAGATGTCCGTAAGAGGGACTGCGGTTCACCTCGCACTCCGCAGCTGCGGCGGCCCACACTGCATGACCCGGTCACAATTGGATGTTAAAATCAGTTCGGAGTCGCCTCGTACAGTATATTCGGCACTTTTTTCGCAGCTGATTGTTTTTTGGCTCCATTGCAAGCAGCGGCCATATTGGTGTTTATACCATAACATTGGCAAATCGTTAACAATGATTTAATAACGTAATACTAAAACTGGGAAAAAATCAGTTCGCATTGGTCCGGCGTGGCATACTTGCCTGGCTTTTGGAACACCAATGATTCTGTAACCGTCTCATACGGCTTATAATTGGATCGTAAAATCAGAAGGGTCTTCGTTCACAATTGATTCCTTTTTGGTTTGCTCCGTGGCCAATTTTAAGTTTTTAATAACAGCATCGTTACCTGCTGTCTCAAACGGCGTAGTCCCAAGTGATAGCTGCCCGGTATCGTTTGAAATGCTGCTTTTGAGTTGAGTCCAATTCGAAGTTAAATCTAACAGTTGAACTGGGGAAGCTGGATTGAGTTGAGCTGAGTGTGAATTTAGATTTGATTTAACGATGCTTTGTTGAGTTGAGCTCAATTGAGTTGAATCAGATGAATTCTTGTCGGTTTTTAGATAATGCTCCGGTTGAGTTGGACGACGAATTAAGTTGAGTTGAGATTGAGTTGTTTTTGAATCGAGTTGATTCAATGAAGCAGTTGAATTGCTTCCTTGAACTATCAATGCTGAGTTGAGTCGAGCTGAAGGTGAATTTGAATTAGTTTGAACGACGTTTTGATGACTTGAGTTTGTTTGCGATGGATCAAATGAGCTCATGTCGGTTTTTAAATTTTGCTCCAGTTGAGGTGAACGAAAAGTTGACTTGAGTTGGGTTTGATTTAAATTCGACTCAAGTTGATTCAATAGATCAGTTAAATCTCTCCTTTCATCTGGTGGCGTTGCGTTGGGTTGAGCTGAAGGTGAATTTATATTTTGAGGATAGAGCGAATTTGAATTTGATTGTACAGCGTTCTGTTCAGTTGAATTCATTCCCGTTGAACCAAATGAGTTAATTTCGGTTTTTGATGAGTTCTGGCCAAGTTGGGTTGGACGAGTTATTGAGTTGAGTAAAGTCGCAGGTTGAGTTGTGTTGTGTTGAATTTTAGCCGGTATTTGATTTGAACCAATCTCATTAACCTGTTTCAAGCAGCACTGATTGGTTATGGAGCCTGTTGCCAGGTTTGATTGAGATTCGTTAAGTATTTTCTCGTTGGATGAATGAGTTGTTTCGTCTAATGCCCGTTGATTTGGAAGATTTTCGTTTTTGCACGGCGGCGGTTTCCAATACGGCATACAAAGTGTGCTGGGTCGCAGTTGAGTTGAATGAAATAAGCATACTTGACTCGGGTACGCTGGATCGAGTTGAGTTGAAATTGTAGAGCAAGATGTTGATGAAAACGAAAGTTTACCATTGAGATTATATTTTTCTTGTTGCTGTTGTTGCTGTTTTTGCTTCGATTGCGATTGGTTTTGCTTCAAAGTTGCACGCCGCCGTCGACGATAGCAGTCGTAGAAACATGCGATTGCAAGCAAAACAGTTACAATCGATAGAACCATTGCAGGAAATGCAGTTGTTTTGACGTCAAGTGACATATTAAGAGTTGTAAAATAAAACAAAAAAAAAAGATTTTTGAAAACTTTAATTTGAAAGTAAAAATTTGTAAAATTTGAAAAAAATTGACACCGTTCGATCGCTTGATTATTGAGCGAAAAAATGTTCGAAACGACCCGTATCCACTAAATGTAAATATAAGTAGTAATTAATTAATATTTTATATAATATTAAAATATTCTAAAATTCAATTGAACGTGAACCAAATACCTTCAGGTTCAGATGTTTACAGTTTACATATATGTTTTAAAACTCTATAATTGGAAAATACTCAGAAAGATTGTATAGAAAAAGGGGCCTTTATATTGTAACCTAATTTTCTTTCCATTGCTGCAGGAATCCATCAGTTCAGTTTACGAGCCTTGCTGTTTTAATATTGTATTTATATTGGTTATTAACATAGGGACGTGGTCTATACAGAATAGACACATCTTTTACCGGCATCTAAAATTGAATAAAACAGCGTGTAAAAGCAGTTAGAATGATTTTTAGTCCAGGAGCCGATTGTATCAATGAGTCTACAAGCCATCATAATCATGACAGACGATAGCAAACAAAAAATTCGTATTCCAACAACGTTTCGTTTACTAGGAATTGTAAAAATTTAGATAATGCGTTAGTTCAAAAATTTAAATCATCATATTATTTTAAAAGTTGTTCTGTTTGTACAAAAAAGTAGATTGTACCAGTATAGGTAGGGTTTTCACAAATCTACTCAAATACTGTAGTGATTCAAATAAGAGGGAGAAATGAGAGGGTGTCCCCATTTTGAACGCCAAACAATAGAAGTCCATATCCTTAATAGGAGTCCGTAAGCGGATTGAGTCCCTAAACCCTAATTAGAATCTATAAATGTTAAATGCTCCTAATTGTTGTGCATAAATAACTCCAGGGTCACATAAAGTTGAGTTTACAACTTTACAGCATGTATAAGTTTTGAAAGTACGTTTCTAAGTATAACCTTGCATTATCGCATAAAGGTTTTAATATAAGACAAATAAACGTTTAATTCAATGGATAATTGTAGTACCGGATAAATCAGTAACGAAGGGTGGCGGAGCGTGGGATAAAATAAATAACAATCCATAACCAAATAACAGGGGTACAATCTGGAGAGGCCAAATAAATATCAGTATCTTGTTTTATTCGGGTCACTTATAATAATAATAATAATAATAATAATAATAATAATAATAATTATTATTATTATTATTATTATTATAGCAATTTTGCGTATTTTTTATATTTATAAAATCACTAGCGCTAACTTTATCCTTTATCACCAATTATATATTATGCGTGATTTGTTATTTTTTGCCCACAACAACACGGTATATATATACACTGTCATTGTTCACTAGGATAGTACTATTAATATTGGTATGCATTCGCTAGCGCTAATAAAATTTTGAGATATTTAATGATTGAGGTGAGCTAAAATGATGAAATATATGCGCTTTTTTCTTTTAAAAATCTTTTCATTACGTTTAAAGCTACTATATAAAGCGTCCTAGAAGCCTGAAATTTTACAACAATGTAATTTTATTGTCGAGCTCTTGTCATTCGATTTTAGATTATCGATATTTCTTAGCAAACTAGCGTGCAAGCTGCTAACATAGAGTATGATTTACCTAAATAAAATTTAGTGTGGTTGCTAATACTTAGCTGCTCTATAACCAGACAATTATAATTATAAATATATTATTACTTATTATTTTTTATTATTTTTGTATTATTGTTATTAATATTACAATTCATAGAAACATTATATTTCTAATACATTTATTTATGTAATAAAACTGCAAACACCCGTGTACTTATAATTTTCAAGAGCGACCGAAACAAAGAAAGCAAAACATTTTTGTCACTCAAAATTTGAGAAAAAGTTTAATAGCGTTCGCATGCTTGACTTATAAAACAGCGAAATGAATGTGGTATTAATTGTTTTTGTAATCTTGAGAGTTTTATACCCTATTATATTAATATTAAAACTCATTTTATAAAAAAGCGTACAATTTGCCTTATTAAAATATAAAAAAACGTCCTTCCAGGTGCAAGTAAGGGCTGAGCTCGAGTTGCTATACGTGTCAATCATGCATTGAACTACAACAACCGTACATTTTGATACGTGACGTGTCCGACAAACAAACACTAAATATCAAAGGTCATTAAAAGTATAGAATAATCGTATTTGTTTTACGCCCCCGATATCCTCAAATGCGGGGAGCGAAGAGCTCATGTCAACCACGGGCTCACTCAGGAAATTTCAAAATACAAAAATTTTTTAGCAGCAATCTTTTAATTTGTCTTTAAATAATAAAATTAAGTCTTTTTTGCTCACTTACCCGTAATTTATGTTTCACACGCATGATGTGTATGCCTAATTTCAAAATTATAAAAATGTGTTCGGCTAAAATATAGACTAAGATACGGTGCGAATACAGTATCAGCTCTGCATAGCAAAAATTTGGTCAACAATTTTGTTCGATGCGTGGAAGCAACCAGAAATCTGGTTTGTGGTTGGCCAAATCCGTTGTAAATATGAAAATTTAGTCTAGCATAAAACTTCGAATTTCCTACGTCAACACATAATTGTTATCTTAAATCAATTTTTTTAAAAAGCCGCTGAACGTTCCATGGCACTGTTAATCGCTAAAATTTGCATAAACATAGAACGCAATCAACTATAGATAAGCAATGTTGCTGCACCAAAGCTAACCAGGCCGGAAATTAATGTTTACTTTTATACGAAAGCAATTTTTAGACCTGCATTTTGCTACATTTTCAATAGTAAAGTAAAAATAGTTAATCTCAGACGTCAACTACTGGAGCAGCATTTGACAGAATTGCATGTATTCTTCCCGTAAGCGTAGGACGTGCTGATTTGCATTTGACCTGCTTTACTTCTACGCCAATTTTGAGTCTTGAGCTGCAGGAGGACTTCAGTTTGAGAACCTATTGCTAATTGATGAGATGAGAATATTAACCAGTGAGTCACACAATGCTTGTCATAATCCAGAGTATGAGGTCACCAAAAGCAAACAAATTTAGAAGCCATACAAAAAACGATGCCGGACGGACGATTAATAACTGTGGGTGACATTAAAATTGTCAAAAAAGTGTTATATACATTTCTAACGGTCACAAGATATAGTAAGCTTAAATATTATACCTGGATTTAGCACCTAAAATACATATGCTTAATCAGTAATCCTGTAACAAAAAGTCACGCATCGGTAGCTTAAACCGTGTGGTTTTTACAGCCGAAAAACTTTGCTATTGTTGCGATTGTTTTTGAGTGCAATACATCAGTCATACAACAACTAGAATTTTGCATATGGTAACTCTGTTATGCCTTCATGAGTCGATAGCGAGCAGATTTTTAGACAACAGAACTAAACAATAACAAAATGTATTACAGCTATATTGCCAGCTCAGGCGTGGCATATAGTTGTAGTTGATGGAAAATTATTTTATACTGAACATTTCAAGGCCTAAAATATCAATAAAACATTATAAAGAGCATATCAGGCGATTTAACATGTTTTGTAAGAGAACTTTCCAATATATTTCAAAATCCCTCGCGGGCAGATATTGCTCCAACTCGGTACCTTTCGAGCTACGCAGACGTTTGGATCGTTCCTGTCATGCTGCGTTCTTGTAACCTTTCTTCAAGTTTTGCTCATAAAACGCGAGCATAAAAGGAACACAAAAAATCTGTGACGTTCACAAACACAGTAAACGTTTTAGCGACCAATTTGGCAGTGGCGGATCCAGAAATTCCTGGTTGGCGGCGGATGTACATCTTGGTTGTTGCTAGAACGAAGAGGTCTTATGTTGGTTTCCTGTATTTTCAAAACATAACCATGAGTGCCGTTATAGCTTACGTAGCTTTTAACCCTGAAATGATTTACACTCGGCGGCCGGTGGATAGGGGATGGGTCCCCCAATCCCCCCTGGATCCGGCGTTGCCAATTTCACTTTTAACGAAGTTTAATTAAAAAATTGTATTTAGTTTTATAATTTCACAAAAAACAATTGTAAAATAATTGACTAGCAATCATCACTTTAAAATCGGTTAATGCCAAGTCTGCGTCCTCCCATCCCCCCTGGATCCGCCCTTGCCAATTTCATTTTAAAGAAGTTTATTTACAACATTCTGTTTAGTTTTATAATTTTACAAAAAACAATTGCAAAATAATTTACTAGCAATCATCACCTTAAATCGGTCAATACCAAGTCAAAGCAAAAATACTCTATACAAACAGCATACCGGCGGCAACAATTTATTTTCATTTTCTAACACCATGTTTTAGCTGTAAAAAGCTAATTTTAACAGTGTCAGAAATCACAGCATCAAACAGAAACCAAAATCTAAACGCTATATAACGTTAAACTAAAATTTCAACTAAAATTTTTTAGCTATGTTGTTTTGTTCTATACCAAACCATTGACGCATTTCGCCCACACTTAATACGCGAACGTGCGAAAATTTCCGTTTCAAAAACACAACGTATTGAGATACAAGAAAAGCGCATTTTGACAGTTTTCACCCTTAAACTTTGAATCATCTGTTGAAAAGTTTTGTATGCGATTGTAAACAAAAACAACAGCCGAAGAAAAATAAACAAAACGAGCTTTTTATTTATTTTATTTATAACTGAAATATTTAACCAATTTATAGCAGTTGAAATGCATTTGAAAATGAAACAATTGCAAAGATGTACTTTCAGTTGTTGCCACCACAACGAATCAACGGCCAATCATAGTCCGGTAACTCGTTGACTGACAACTTGTAGCCCGTTTCGGTCTACGCTGACAACTTGTTGTCTTGGCATCTCGGTAACCCGACCTACTGAAGCCTAAACCAAGGGACAAATAAACGAAAGCCATTGCGACAAATAGTTATGTCGATGAATTGTAGATACTAGTTGTCGGGCGACGAATCGATGTTATACCAGTTAGATAGCTCTGTTGAGTTCTAAATATTATTAATCTAGCATGGACCTCTTGTAACTTAATACTCCGCATCAGGGGCGTATCCAGAGTGGGAACTTAGGGATATGCACGTCAATGATTTGGAGAAATTTCTTCAAATGTTTTCTAGGCGTATACTTGGAAGAGTCTGCTGTTTGAATTAGGGTTAAACATACGTTTAGCTTCTTGCTCGTCCGCTCGTTGCTCTCTTTTTTCGTTATATCTCGTAGTATAATGGTACGAACACGAACATTTATTGAAAGCAGGAAAGCCGTAAAAGGAACTGGAGACTCGGTTAGGTTTTTGGCCTTGAATGGCTCACGGCAAACCGGGTACAATGAATGATACCGCACGATGCTGACTCTCATACTCACGGTGACGGCCACACAAGTATAGCGCAGCAAACCAAAATCCTGTCCACTCCCAGGCCCCACATCCAGACTTAGGCTTTTTTAGATCTACCTAAGCGTGGCTGTTATAACCTGCCAAATGAGGACAAGTTTGTGGTCGGCTTAATTTCACAATTCAAAACTCAATTAGAAATCCAGGATATCTTGGTGAGAATAGGATAAATCTGCAATTAAGTTCATTTTCTGCAGTGTTTTTAGAATTTATATTAAATAAGTTCAAAATATAAAGTACTTCTTTGCGAAAAAAATACTTTGGATCCGACTTAATAATTCAGTTTAAATTTACTCGTCTTGAGAAAAGTCAGTTCAATTTGAAACATCGAATTGCTGTTGAACTTCAATTTTTTATTTGCTTAAGATGCCCACGTGAAACCTTCATATGTTTTCCAAACACCATCCAATGCATACAACTTTTTGTAAACACCACAGAGTGCAGTAACTGTCAAGATAGGAACTAGGACTTCAGACCTTTTTGCTTGGCCTTTGGAAATAAGGCCGAATCTAGAATGAAGTGTATTGATCGGCGGATCATCCCACGGGTTTTACTAAATATTAATATAATTTAAATAGTGGCTATCCTTAAATTGCGTGTGGCAACTGGCTCGCTTCGCTCACAAGTTTTTCGTTCTTCATTGTTTCACCTCACAGACTTGTACTACATGCTTTGAAAAACTCGCTGAGAAACATTGATGTCAGAACTAGGTGTTATACCTGTCCCAAACGACCGAGCCTCGGGTGGAAGTTTGTCACTCTTATGGCCATTGTAAAGAAGATAGGCGGAACAGCATTATAAGCATATTCCTAAGCCTAAGCCTAAGCCTAAGCCTAAGCGTAGGAATGAGCATATTTGTAAGCCTAAGCCTATTCCTAAGCCAAGCAAAAAGTAGTCTAAAGCTTAAAGCTTACTCTATTCTAGTCCCACGAAAAACATTCCGCCCCTGACCTTTGCATGGGCCACTCATATAGCATGCGTGTCGCATACACGCAAAAGAGTATTTCGGAATTTGTTCAGAAAAGTATTTTCTGCATCAAATATGAAAAGTTTTTCGGATATTTCAGACAATTATTCTAAAAATAACTGGAAAACGTTTATTTTCATACTTTATTTCCGAACTTCCTAAATATGAGAAATATTATTTTGAGTGTAGCAGCTTTAAAACAAAATATCGATGACTGTTTTGTGCTTCTTTCGGATATGAAATTTTAGGTCGGTTTCAACGTTTCGGTCTGATAGTCAAGGCTGCGGGTCCTACAAGTGATACAAAATTAAATTCAGTCATGTAATGAATGCGACCAGAGCTTCTAAAATCAACAGCATATCTCACTATACACAAATTATGTTTGACATTTGTTCTATATATTTGTTACTCAATTGTCAAGTCAATTCCATATGTTGCGATAATAATGTTGGTACTATTAACAGTCTGCAGGACCCATGTTTGAAGTTTTGCTAAAAGTGAATACCCCCGCCTGGAATAGAACCTCGGCCTTCTGGCGCTCAAGCCAAGCATGCTAACACTACACTACGCGATCATTGCAACAACTTCTTATACCGGTATATGTGCACAGGCATTGGCAACATTTGCTTTACATACTCTTATGTGCATATATACCGACAAATAAATTTCTATTGCTTAAGCAAACATGTGACATTTTTGTACCGGCATCAAAGTTTACTCGTCTGAAAACGTATCAGTATATCACAAAACTGTTATCAAATTGGCCCGTGTAAAGATCTGGGCGGACCGTTGTTTCGCGGATCTGCCCTAGAGTAAGTTTAAGCTTTAGACTAATTTTTTTGCTCTGGCTTTGGTTTAGGCTGATGCTTAATACGCTTAGGTATAGACATATGCGTACGCTTAGCGTTAGGCTCAGGAAGTTGTTTATAATATACATTGATCATTAAATCTATAAAACAATAGCTACAAGTGAACCTCTAAATATATTACTGTTACTGCTAGTCTGCGCCGCGTCAGCGTTGCACAAAACAACCATTTGCGAAGAAAACCCTAAAACCCTAGCAGGCTTTAATCTTGAAAGCTCAAAACACCAACTGCACTTGAAGCTATTCCTCCCACACCGAAAAAACATTTATAGCCGCGTAATTTTAAACAATTTTAACTCTTATAGTCGCAAGACTAAATTTTACAAATCTGCAAAAGGATTTTAAAATATAAATTTAATTTTTGTAACAGACTGAAGAATATAAAAAAATATCAAGTATCCGCAGATTATTTTAAGACGCGTTAAGCTTTTTGTCAAATTGTGTCAAGTGTGTCTCGTATGCAACAAGACGTTCCTGGGTGTATACAAAACAAAGGATAAAAAAGAATTTATATCACCTCATTAACTTTCTAAAGAAACGACAAAAATTAGTTAGTGGATTTGTGATAAACGGTAATAGCTTCAAAGTTAAAAATTACATTGCACGACAGTATACCCTAGCGAAATGAAATCTCGGCGATGCCCTTGACGACGTTGAAGAGCGCATGTTAGAAACAATAATACGGGGGCAGTTTAAAAATGTTTAAGTAGTTCCGATTTTTATAATGTTGCCATTCAATATGACAAGTGCTATATTTACCTGGAAGATACTCGATATATATTAATAAACATTACAGAACTAAAATTGTTTAAAATGTTTCACTAAACAAACTGTAATTCGTATGTCGTACGACGGATTGACGAAGACAATCTTAAAATTGTCAAAGCTTTCTAGTTTTCTGAAGTGTGGCTAAATTTGTGCACTTTTTGATACTTTTATGCTTTGAATCTGACAAGTCAGCTGTAACTGTTTCGAACAAAAAACTTAACACGAAACGCTATGCTGCGACAAAATATTTCGCCAATTTTGAGGTATTACGCCAACATTTGCTAAATTACAACGGTACGCCATTAAAAAGATTATTTAGAAACGGCGCATTCCGTTGAGTTCAGCCAGTTCGCGTATCCACTCAAAATACCCAATTTTTGCAAAGAATTTTCACCATTTAAAGCAAAACATTTTTGCGACTCAGCTACCGCATATTTTTGAAACCCAAGAAAGCATAAGGATTGATGTTTGTTAGCAGGGTGCAACCGGAGTTACAGTTTACCAGGATGTAAACGGGCAGTAAACGTAACAAAAACGGAAACGGAAAAGAATAGCGATCGAAATAACGGGAACGGGGACATAAAACGGATGTTGAAGTATAAAAATTACTAAAATGTTTTATTTTTTGCCAACACAGCAGAGGCCTGCATATATTCAAATGTTTTAAAAAATTCAAAAGAAAAAATAGCGGATGCATCGAAAATTTTAAGATATTTGATGAATTTCATAATTTTTATTTCATTTCAAAAAATTCAAGCATATCTACAACGAGTAACTGCGAGATATATATACGTAATTTATAACTAATTTGGAGCACAGAAATAACAGAATTTCCGTTATTTCTATAGCGGAAACGGAAACGGAAACTGACACCGATTTTTACCGGAAACGGATATTCGGTTACACCCTGCAGTGTACCGGAACCGGACCGAAACGGGAACGTGAACAAATTATCGGAAAAGACACCGAAACCGGAAAATAAAAATACACGCCGCCGAAAAATTTATATTATCTTTTATGCAATATTATTGGTGAAATTACCGTAGTTAGAGGTAAATATTCAGTTTATCTGCTGTATTTCAGATTTTCACAATCCACGGTAGCGAAATCTACCTTCGATGGTTTATTTTCGGCGATTATCGAGGTTAATTTACTAATTAAAATATCTTAATTCCCTCCGACATATTTTAATACCATCCCGTACCCAAATATTTAAATTCCTGCGAGACGACAACGCAAGAACGATTATATTAATATTGACTTTTAGAAAAATCGCGAGAGTTCTTGCGTTTTTGCCTGTAAGCCATTGTATCAATCATGAATAGCGTATAGCTGGGCCATCTCGAATATTCAGCTTTACACACGTAGCATAGAAACGGCTAATTTACAGAGCAGAACCGTAGCAGTAGTTGATACATATTGCTATTCATAAGCAAAAAATAGTCTAAAACTTTAAATTACTCTTTTGCAGTCTCGCAGAAAAACGTTCCGCCCTGATTTTTGCAAGGGTTATAAAAACAATAAAAATTGTCACTACTTATTAATATCGGGATACAGCTTTTCGACAGAATTATATTTACTGTCCGCTTAACAAAGATAAACGAAGGAGTATTGTTCCTATGACAACTATACGAAGGCACATTGACCAGCAAAACAATTATGGTGATTTGTGTTTTCAAATGATATGAATAATAATTATTGCCACATAAGGGTATGTATTTACTCTGAGCAATTCAACACAAACTGAACACGCGAAACAATAAAGCGCAGTCGAAAACCTCAGAAAGACGTGAGAACCCTTGCCCGGAGCATCTAATTTTTGTAGCTGAGCAGTGTTGGTAAACGTGCAAGATTTCAGCCGAAATAAAAAGTATTGATATGTACAAAATGTTATATTAGTTCAGGAAGTACTGTAAAAAATATAGTTAAATAAAACACCGCAAATCTATAAGCAATGCTTACCCTACAAATCAGTTTCTCACATGATTTTTCCATAAACCCGTTCTCACATGATTATTTTCTATATTCCGTGTAAATTATAGTTTCAAGTCAGGATTTAAATCGCTGCCTCATTGGTGCCAGGCGTTTACGGCGATCACTCAGGTACAGAAGCTTAACGCTCGAGCCAGAAGAGGGTGCCCTCACGTCTCGTGGAGACATTTGTACTGGCCACACATGTGGTACTTGTTATGCAATGCGCATTCAGTGCAAAATTCATGTATACAGTTTGTTCTAAGTTGCTCACAATATGCACTACGTGTAAACGGATAGTACGGTCATATTTAAAGCAGTGTTCATCTATGATGAGAATTACTTTCGCTATACTAAATACCATGCCAAAATGCGAAAATGCTGAAGCCATTAAAGCGAACATACTGGTGTTTTGATTACATCATACAACTATAAATTGAGCAACTTATCATATCCACTGGTTGATCCAAAGAGGGTCCAGCAACGCCAACGGTTCCATAACACAGGTCAAAACCAAAATTTATTGTTTAGATTTCGTGCTAAAACTGTGTTTGTTCTTGTGTGTGCCCTCGCAAGTCTTTTGCATCATTATATATCGCACAGGCTCTTTCGTCAAAAATTGTTAAATCCACCACGGTTTATATCGCCTTCGACGCAATTGGACCATGATAAAATGTTGACAAAATTCGCAAAAACACCACTTTAAAACTGTAAAATTTCGAACTACAAAACGGTATCTTATTGTAAGCAAAATTCTGTATCCGCATCTGCAGCATGCTACCAAGGTTCGTATTTGAAAGAATCGTTATGTTTTCTGTTATGTACACATCAACAATTTGAAAAATTTTTTTTTAACTCGATTGACACACTGCAATTCATACGTAACAGCTTGTGCCAGTTAATATTTGAAAGTGAAACTCGAAATAAATATCATTATACAATTAGCGTTCTATCGTTTCGCTCCACCCATATCAATTGACAAACATAAAAACAAAAAATGAGTTTAACAATGAGCATTAGCGAATCTGTAGACCACTGGCGGATCCAAAGGGGTCCACCCATGCGCAGGTCTCACAATAGAGATTGAAACCAAAATCATGGGTTAAAATTTAGTAATAAAATTGCAATTGGCTTCTTGCTCGGTTCGTTTCAGAACATTTTTCACTATTACAACTCGTACGGCCTCATTATCAAAAAATTCTGGATTCACCGCTGTCATAGTCTTGTATTTAGCTGTCTGTCTACCATTTTATTTGCATTGAATTCGCCAACAAACACAAATAAACAGTAAAACTCGCTGCATTGCTTATGATGATGCGGCGGTTTCCTCTTTGTAATGGTTGAAATGTAAATATTTGGTGTTTAAATTTTGAAAAATATGTTTTAAAATTTAAAAAATTCCGAAAAAATATACACAAAACGAGCTTAAACTCGAGCAGATGAGCGATATTTCCGGATAAAAATGTCTGCATTGTTCGGTTTCTATAATTGCACTAATAAAACTGGTATTGCATGCGTAACTTAAAAATGAGCGTTTAATGTTTAAATCTGACAAATAGAAATATTTGTTGCAGAAAATACAAAAGCTTAGATTTAGCGCCCTGACTGCAAATTACCTAAAACAAAGCACAAAAGTAGAAACGCTCGAAAACTTTTGGTCCGCCTCTGAATTTTCGAGTCGCGTTGGATGAAAACTTGACAGCAGCGATGATCCATGTTTTACGTGGGTATTCAATGTTGGAAAGTTATACACACACACGTATATATAATATATATATTTATATATATGTATGTATGTATGTAAATATATAAGACTACGACAGTGCAACGGGGCTTACCGACATGCGTTGCTGCAATACAAAAGTACCAGTGTTTTGGCTAATTATTAAAGGCAACTGAAATAGAATTGTGCAGAAAATTCTACCGAAGCTAACGAAAATCAACACGTGAATGCAAAAAAATTAGGCCACGCAGTTTTGGTTGGAGGAGATGGATCATAGGTCCCCCAGTGAAACCCTCTACGGTACCGTGGTGAACAGTGTATTGACAGAAAGTATTTTAGTACTAATTACTAGCTCTACCTCTCTCCTGTCAAATCACTATCTTCATTTTAAACAATTAATTTAGGATCAATTTGAATCGGTATCCGAACTGATTGTGACCGAACGGATGGCCTTCTGTCGCTAGTAAAACTATGCCTTCTTCTGCTACTTTCTGACCTACCGCGTAGTCGTGTACTGCTTGAATAATCTTGAATAACAATTGAACGCTTTCGTCCAGGAATGTGTTTAGTTCGCTCGGAGATGCAGTGACAACTACTAGGCCGGCTAAATATCTTGCTATGCCCTACTTCAAATCTGGGTTTCCCACCATGCTGTTGTCCGGAAGATATCAAATCTGGGATCTCACTACGTTTCCCAGCTACTATTGCACAGCAGCAGGGTCGTCCAGACAAAGTTATCCATTGATCGTCGTTTCTTTGTTGCTGTTCTTCTTCCATAGACTCACGTCGATAGTAGTAATATTTTCCATCTGGGCGAGCTTGGGATCCAAGATTACATTGACAAGGTTTGTTGTCGCCGCCAAAATTATCGTAAAATTCAGACGTTTTCCGGTTGATTTCGTGTTCATGCAAACAGCATGACGTCTTCTGATCTGGCTGGAGTTTCGCTTCTGCTTCATTCGCGCCGCAGCTTTCAAATTTCACCATTCGTTCAGGATCTGTTTGTGTTGCCGTCGATTCAAGGCTGTTGCCTTTTTGAGGTTCATATGGTGGACGAATTGAGGCACCCTCTGGATCGGTATCTTTCACCTTGGATTGTATCGCTTGTTCTGTTGTTTGTAACTTGATGCTAGAAGCAGATTTTGCTGTAGAAAATTTGCTGCTAAATTCAGGTTCGCAAGATATCGCTGTATCTTGTAATTTGGATCTTAGCTTGGCATTTGGCAACGTTTCTGGAACCTTGATACACGTTACTGAATGTCCATCGATTTGAAGAACTGTTGTTGTAATTGCATTTTCGTTTTCTCTCGCCGAATACGCTGTTGTTACTTTTTCTTGAGCATTTTTCACGATTTGATCTTGTATTTGATTGGTCAGCGATATGTATTTGTCAAGCTTTGCCGAAAGCTCGTCAGTGCTTCTGATAGGCTGGAGTATTTCAATTCTTTTCGGAGATGATGAAATTCCATTGGCTGTTTGAGATTTAGGTGTTAGCTGTATCGCATTTAATTGGTCTGATGATACTCGTTGATCTGAAAATTCCCCGGAAGCTTCATCTAAATGGCTTCGCCTCAATTGCTTGAATTGTTGCGCAGATTTTCGGTAATCGTTAGATTTTATCTGTGCTTCACTTTCTGCTGGTTCTTTGTGGTCATTCCATGACAATCCAGTATAGCGCGAACGTTTTCTCGAATCTTTGCTATCAGAACCAGACAGATAGTCTGGTTCTTGAGAAATGTCTGTCTTTTGTTTCTCGGTTGATCGTGAGAATTCTTCTGAAGACGTACTTGCCTCAAACGATTGTTTTTCTTTAGGTTGTTCAAAAATGACACCAGATCGTTGTAGTACCCGTGGCATTCGTTTAGGTACTCCAAAGCGTTGTTGTTCTGCAATCAGTTTACTCTGATCAAACTGTGTGCCTGTGTCACGTAAACGCTCAGTTGTGTACTCACGCCTCAGTGGCGGGATCGGTGGTTTTTTAGCTACCAATTGCGAGAATCTTTTCGCGCTTCCTGATTGCTGTTTAGAGGCGCGTTTTCGGATTCCAGTTTCCATAGACAATTGTTCTTCTTTGCTGTCTGGACTTGCAGTTTTGCGGCGTTTACGACAATGACGACGAGATGTTGAACTCGCGGATCTAGTTTTTTTCCGACGTGACTTAGAGGTCGTTCTTGATTTTCTTGTATCGTCACGGTGTCGGCCCACAATAGTTGGTTCAGTTTTTCCAGATCGAAATTCGCTGGTTTCGCTTGTTGGAGTTAGTGCACTTGATCCGTTGCCTGCACTAGTCTCACTTGATTTAGACGTGTGGTTTGATTTTGATTTTTCTTTTCTTTTCAATAAATGTAGCGAGTCTTCGTGGACTTTATGACGTTTTCGGTGAGATCTGCCCCGATGCTTGCGTTTACGATGACTTGAGCTGGTTGGTGAATCGGAATGATGTGCGCGAAAGTGTTTACGATGCTGTGTTTGCAGATCTAGAACAAACATGAAAATAACCAGATTAGTGTCTTATACGCCGAATGCCATTTTAGTATTTAATCTTAATACAAGACTTTGGTTTTGATTTCTGTTGGGGGCCTGGGCCGGTTTCCCTTTTGGATCGCCAGCGAAACAGGCAGTAAAAATACTGCAAACGGACGGCAATCACACGAAAGTGAAACGGTAACCCCTTCTAATTTGAATAGTTAACACTTTCCTACATGAATGTTTTTAACTTCGGTTGCACGCCAGATTTGATCCACGACTCTCGAATATCAGGTATTTGCTTCACTGCTGGACTATAAGAACTTAACACCGGGACCTAAGAGGCTTGTACTTAAAGTCTTCGGAAAATTTTATACTACAAATAAAAACATGCCGAAACTTTAGCAAAGTGTATTTGTTGAACGAACGAGGCAACTACTTTATTGTGTCTAATCGAATACTTAGTTTAGAGTTGGGTTGCGCGATATTTTGCTGTCCGCACACCGCCGCTTGTCACTACACACCACCACTCTCCGCCGCGTATTTTGTAAAATTTATCAAACATGGTGAGCATAGCTAAGCCTTTCCCAAAGCGTTTGCCAAAGCATGTACCTAAGCTGAAGCCTAGCCTACGCCTTAATCTTAAATGCGTGGACATGCAAGATCGCTAGAGGTATTGCAACAATAAGTGTCCTCGGATAAAACAAAAAGGGGTGAACATTTTCTGTACAACCCGACGTAATTGTAACGTGAGACTTATGGTTGTGCTATACTTTTGAGTGCCGCACGCCTCCGTCCGCCATTGACCACCGCGGCAAGTCAATGGACACCGCCGCTCGAAGACGCCCCCGCTGCGCGTTGCAAATAAAGGAAAATTTTTGTTTTATAAAACTTCTTATTCGACATGACGTGCGGTTGCGTACGGCTACGTCCGGCTAAACTGGTCGAGTCAAATGGTCCACAAATATAGTGAACATGTAGATGCTGAAATCAAACAGGAACAATTCCTTGTCCGCCTATTATTAACGCTGACCAAACCTACCAGTTCTTTTATCACGGCCGTGCCATTCCAATGATCGATGCTTTCTTTTCAATCTCCGCTCTTTTCTTCCGCTTGCTACGCTTGACTGCGGACTCCAAGATTTTTTGTCGCCCAGACGTCTAGACTTTTTGCTAGCGATATCCGCTGCCATGTCTGGACTTCGTTTGCTTTTCAACTTCGGTGAACCTTTTGGACTAATTTCAAGATCAGGTTCGCCCAGCAGAATATCAGGCTGAGGTCTGAGTTGATCAGCGGTCGACAATTGTTGACGTTTTGGTGTTTTTCGACGTCTTGGGCAGCATCCAAACATTACGGTTTTCTGACGTTTCAAAGGAGGCCCTGACGAAAGTTGTTTGCTCGCGATGGATTGTTTCATAATCTGAAATAGTTAAAATGACTTATTTTGGACCGAATCTAGTATTAGAAAACTAACGCCAATGGTTAAAGGATCCAGAATGTAGCTCAACTCACTGGAAAAATTGTAACACGTGGGTAAAAAACGATCTTTCCTTGCGCAAAATTTTGAAAATTGATTCACAAAACATAGACCCTTGTGCGCATTGTTGTTCTAGGGTTTCAGTTACCAGGGCTTGACATATTTCACTCGATTCAAATTTCACTGGAGCTGTAACGGAAAAAAGCCGTAGCAATCTTTTGAAAATGCTTTAAAGACTAAAGGTGCGGTTTAAAATGCCCTGGTCCGGCAGTAACTCTTCGTTTGTTCCGGTTATGCTCGCTGCTAAAAAAGTTTGGCACATTTTTGTTAGGGTCGAAAATTAATAGAAATCAAAAAAATGGCTGTTTTGCAAGAATTTTGGTATTTTCGTATTCACCTGAATATATTGGATCAAAAAATATCAATTTCGAAATTTTTATGTAGACAAATTTGTTTTCAATTTTTTCATTTTATAAGAGGTCCCTTTATAATAAAATACAAACAAATGACATACTGTTCGACATCGCTTGACGAGACAAGCAAATGGTGCAATTTTTTCACAATCAACTCACCCTGTGCAAATACCGTCACTACAATTGTAAATTTCCGTTATCTTTATTTATGTACCTAAGCGTTGTTTTACTTTAAACCTTTCACGGGGCTACCGTCGCCATAAATTCCCCTCTTTTCTAAAGAGTACTCCCCGCACTAAGCAACTCACAAAAAATTTTAGAAATGATCCGCCACACCGTTCTGGACACGAAAATACCACAATTTTTGAAAAATGCATATTTTGATTATTTTTTGTTGTCCTCTTGGGTAGAAAATAAACGCGCTTAGCGTTATCTGATTCAGAGCGCGGGGAATTCAAGCCACTTTTAAGAAAGGGCCAGATTCTGTTTGTCGAAATTATTAAATGCGTTTTTCTAAAATATTCATAGGTCTGAATACTGATGTATCTACAAGGTTAAACAATTTGATTGGGTAAAAACACACCTCCACCGGTGAATCTGTAATTTGATCTAAGCCTGATACCAAGCCTACGCCTAAACCTGTGGAGAGAAAGTGTACAAGATCCCGAATCCGGTTTACCTTGTGATCATAAATATGTGACTGTGGTTGACGTTGTAAATGTTGATTTTATGTCAGCAAAAATCTCAACTCTCATGGCTTAGTTTTACAAGTTCAAACGAGTGATTTAAGTTAAGTTTTTAAAACAAACAAATCAAACAAGAAATGAAATTCTAATATGGAAAACGCTCAGACATGTATTGGTATATAAGCATGTGTGATTTTAAAATTCGTGCCCACAATGGGCAACTTCTCGCTACCTGCAGACATTAGTTAACCATTTTTAATCAAGTAAATCGTTTCTTTTTTACAGAAAGTTTCTCGAATATAAGGAATTCAGTCAATCTTGCTGTCCGCAAGAGTGTTTCAGAAGAATTAATAGTTAAGACGATTTTGGACACTGGACACTAATGTTCCTTTAAATACTTTTCCAAAATATATCAAACGACAGGGAACGTCTACTTTTTTCATTTTAACAGGAATTGTCACAAACATGTCAACAGAAATGTTTGGAGTACAAGACAAATTGCATCGAAACCAGGTGCAGTTTATATGCTCTTAGCTACAATGATGTTGTACAGGCAAGAATGTTTTGATTCTCTAATCACCGATTGGCAAACAATACTTATAACGGTCAGGCCCGTAGACAGCTCACTTTGCTAAAAAAATTTTCAAGAGGGGCATTCAAGAGTTTTTAATGACTTGCATGCAAGAATGAAAATTTTCCAGGGGGATGCAAAATTTTTTCCGGGGGAACGGTGATAGTTGTAATGTGCAATATTGTCCTGTGTTACCTTTTTTACTTAATGGTTTATTTTGAACGTTACGAATATAGAGTTTTTAAACTTAAATCAAGCGAGTACCAACAACGCGCTATTAAATTACGCAATTTTATTGAGCGCAGGACGAAAAATGAGGGCACGTAAAGACGGATAACGGGTAAACAAATTTTTCTTGGTACTGAAGGTATATAGGAGAAAATAGCCAAGTTTGTATTTTCAAGCATGTGTCCTATATTTATAGAACTTGCCAATTTTGCAAATTAATGACGTGTAACTTGTTCACAATAAAATAAAAAAATCTGTTAACGTAATAAGTTTCCCCACATTTCCCTTTTATGTACTATGAACTAAATATATATAATTGTCCAAATTGAATATTTTAAATTTTAGGTTTCAAAGAGTATCGATGTTGGTCGAGGTCTGGCATGTTTTTGCTTCATATTGGTCTCCTAATTAAAATGCCTGAAACTAATGTTTCAAATATTTTGAAGACACTATCTGTCAGCATAGACCCTGACGGTGTGAGTACGCAAAGGTATTCATGTGGCAAGCTTAACCGTTTCTGACAGACCCATAATTTATTAGGTGTGTCTGAAACAGCGTATGATTGCCAAATGAAAACAGTTTTTATATTTCGGTCACTAAATACATTTGAAAACGTTTTAGAAATTTAAAAAACTAACATTTATTTTTTGTTTTTTATTTGTTAAAACACCAAGCATAAACCTTCAGACGCCTCGAACAGATTTCAATCGTGTAAAAATGTAAAAACTGATGCCTGTGAAGAAAATTGGGACTCGACTGACTTTAATACTAATGGACTGTGAAAACCACAACCCAAATTCTTCTGCAGTGATATGAATGAATATGCTATAAATATACCGATTTCTTGACTGAATGCATCTAGAAATGCATGGTAAACTAACAATCAATTCCTGTAAACCAGAAAATACTAACTATAAATCTCATACTCTAACTGAATGTCTCCGACGCAATCATCGGTCATATCATTGCTTGTCCAGAAACGATGTGATTTGCATAACCTTTACTCTTAATGTTCGTTATTTATGACAACACCATTTCCAAAGAAAACTCTCTTTGAAGCCGAGTAATTGCATGACTTGTGATTTTGAGGCCAAAAGGGTTCCACTTATCTTGTCTGCCGTAGTTTTTGTGACGTAGTTATTTGTGATCAACTAAACACTTGTTTCGAGTGTCAATCAACGTAAATACCAAACAATTTGAAAGTGCGTAAAATGGGTTTTCTATTTAGAATCTTTTTGAGTAAAAACCAAATAAGCGGTACTTAATGTGTTTACTCTTATAGTCTGGACCATTCATTTCAAACGACCGTGGTATCTACCGTCGTGTACACAATCAATGGGTCCATGTTAACTGTAACGTCCTGCCCACAGGAAATGTTCAATGCTTCCAGTGTCGCAGTTTAATTGTGTCCCAGATACCAGTGTCGCAGTTTCCTACATTCCTAGTGTTCCATATGTGTCGGTTCCCAGTGTTCCATATGTGTCCGTTACCAGTGATCCAGTTCCCTGGGTACTAGTCAACAGTGTCTAGGGTCCCAGTCTCCCAGTCTCAGTGTTCCCGTTTCCCACAGCCTCATAGTATATCAGAGTCCCAGATTCCCAGTTTCTCACTATGTCAGTGTGTAGCGTCCCAGTGTAAATATTAGGATCAGTTTTAGAATATAACAAAGCAAGGCGGATTCCATGAATCAATTCTGGTCCATCCTGTTCAGCAGTAGGTCGTTTATAAATGTTCCTTTACTCAAATCATAAATTATCCAAGGACGGAATGAAAGGTGGGTGGTGATCTCGGGATTGATCTTCCCTACCAGACCCCAATCGAAATTAAGGGTTTTTGGCAATTGATTTCAAAAATTCGCATCTGAGTTTTCGCTCGCGAGTTTTATCAGATTTTCCGCTATTTTTGACTCTTACTTAAGCATTTGGTGTAGGTACGTCCAGCGTTTTGCTCGCTTCGCTCGTAAAACATAATTGTACGTAGGACAGAATGGGCCGACCACTGTAGGCGTTGGATTAACAAGGTCAACTTTGAAAACTCCACAGGAACCAAAAGTTAAGTTTTTAACAAGTTTAAATGTAAAACATGCGCTCGCAGCTCGTTCGCGAATTTTTGATATTGGTTCCAATGCGGCGTATTCATGGACAAGGTCAACACCACATATGATGGTACAACGAAACTATTAAGTAGCTAATTGTCCCGCAGTCTGGATTTCGGGAGATGTCCAAAATCAATTTTAAACACTACATTTGATCCAAACGAAAAGTTTGTTCCGAATGTGTCTGGGTTTTCGTTCGCTTCGCTCGCTTAACTTTCCTTACTACGCATGGGTTCAAAACAATTTCCGGTTAATAGGTACCATGTTTACCCAAAAGCCGCATTTTGTGCTTACTGTTCAGGCCCAGCTGTCGAAGCAACAATTTTACAGTTTTTCCGGTTTTTTTTCGTACCGTGATAAAATGTCTTATAATAGGATCTCATTTTGCAAGTCACATGGGTGGCCCTGGATACCCTAGAGACAGCACTGACATATATCAAAAATCCAACCTCGGATCCTCCCTGCCAGAACATCCTAGATCCGTCGCTGAAATTATCGTTCAGAAATACAACTTTTTGTTCCACTTAAAAATACAGCTGCTCTTCACGAAATATTTTCAACATCTTTATTTAAAATCGGATTTCTAATGAACTTAACGAAGATTGTTTATATCAAATGAACTACGTTGCGTATTTGACATGGACGGTAGCCAGTATTTTGGTTCGGTAGGCTATAATTTCATAAAAAAATTCATGATTTCTCAAACAAACAGGAAATTGTTCTAAATTCCCAAAAAAAAATTTTCGCATCTCTGTAGAAATTTTAAAATTGAATATATCCTCGCTATCCTCGTCTTGTGAACGTACCAGGGTTTTGATCACTGTTTTATTTCGGTCACGAAAATGGACTCTATTGCAAACAATTTAGTTTTAATACCAAATGCGTTTTTTGAGCCGCTGTATTTTCAATTTTACTATTTGAAAGTTCTGGTTAAACGCTTGCTAAATTTTCGTTTTTATGAAGTCTGCATTATATACTTGAATGGTCGCTGAGATTTGTCGAACCAGGTACGTATGTACGTATGGTTTTTGTTTTGGAAAACAGTTGAAACAATTAATTTCAATGGAACAACTGTACAAAGGCTTAGATAAACTATGTGTTTAATTAATGTATAACTCCTAGTCAATATCAATCCTTGTCTTCTGCTAAATGACCTCGAGTTAGACCAGTGCTGCAACAACTTTTACGAGTCGGTTCTAACAGCATCTAAAGGTTACTTTACTAAATTATGTTTACGTTACCGCTGGAACGCACACCATGCGTATTTTAGGCATCATTTCTGCATGGAACAAATACGTTTCTTTTATAACTTTTTTGTATATGATTTACAGATGGGCATTAATGTACAATTCACCGAGTTTTATTTTTTGCAAATTTTTCAAGCTGTTAAAATGTATTCGAAACTTGCCAGAACCTTGATGTGATACACATGTTTTGGGATGTTGACATTACAAATTTAACCACCATTTTGACCAGTAAACCTTAACGCTTTATTTCTTTTCGAACTGGTTGATGTTAGCAGTTTTGTTAGTTCTTTTCGGTTATTCCCAAGCCAATGTTTGACCACAAAAGGTTAGATTTTGAATCTTTTTGCATATTTGAGGTTATCATGACCTCCCCTGATCATTCCACGCCTAAATTTGAATTTTTGAAAAATTCGATTCTTTAATTTCCCGAGGTAACCCCAATTTGGCACCCAAAAAATTATCAAAAAATTGCTCGGATTATGGATGCAGCTGGAGGTTCTGCGTAGAATGGTGTCAGTTTTTCTTTTTCACAATTAGACGTATTGATGCAAACGAGTTATGGTCAAATAAAATGATTCGGAACTGTTCCAAAACATTGGAAGCGCACCAAATCAGTTTTTGACCATAACTCGTTAGCCAGACGTCTAATTGTGGAAAATTAAACATCATTCAGTTCAGCTCCGTAAGCTTCGTCGAACTATTGACCTTTTAGACCTTAAAAAATCCAAAATTTTAAAAAATTCAAGTTTGAGTATGTAATAGTCAGGACAAGTCTTGAGAACCGCAAATAGACAAAAAATTTCAAAATCCTACCATTTTTGGGCAAACGCCGGCTGGAGGGATAACCGAAAATATCTATTTTTTTCGGCTATGTTTATAAATGTGAATCTGTTCTTTAATAAAGCTACATTAATGTTATTTTAGTGGCGCTGAAAGTATTTTTCACTTTTGCAATATTTAATTTCGACGTCTTCCGAAGCCACATTTTAATCATGCTAGAATTTTAGTTCAGAGAAACCTGTAAACTTGTTATTGCTTTTGTAGCAAAACAATTTTTTGGTCAAATATTATCTTATATGTTAGTGGTAAATTTTGATATTAAAATATTAACACAAACCGACTGTTAGACGAATTTTCAAATAACCTACTTCTTATTCGCAGTGGCGGATCAAGACATTTCTGGCCAGAGGTGTTGCCAATATGTCCTGATGAAAATAGCTCTCGAGCGAAGCGTGCATGAAGCTGAACGTAATTTAGTTGTAAATCTTAATATAACATTTTGTTTTGATCCCTGCTGGCAAGGACTAGGCGTGGATGACCTCCTTGTATCTGACCGTGGTTATACGCTAATTTTAAGCGGTACTTTTTTATTGACATGTATATATACTTTAAAATCTGCATGACACCAATTACCAGGTAGGGATTTAGGTTGTTTTCAAATGGTGAGTTGCGACAGGGACACTCTGTTGCACTTAATGTTAAGTTTAAAACTTCGGCACACGCAAGGATCAGGGGCAGAACGTTATTCTGTGGGACTGGAATAGAGTAATATTAAGCTTTAGACTAATTTTTTGCTTAAGCTTAGGCGTAGGCTTAGGTATAAGTAGGCTTAGTCGTAGGCTTAGAAATAGGCGTATACTGTTCCGTTCGTGTTCTATACAATGTCCAAAACTTCAATATTTTTGCTGGTTGGTTTCAAACTTACATTAGTTAACATCGACTCTTCCTTACGGCGCGGCTATAGCGCTTATGGCAAATTTGAAGTTCAGTTTAGTTACAAATTCCGCGTCTATGTTGGGTGGCCGATGCTTGTTCATTATTTAAAATGGCTTTTTCGAGCTTTCGTCTTTGGCAACCTGCCTTATCTTGGATTAGAGCGGAGAAGCAATAGACACCTTTCGTGTTTTGCAACTTACTTCCCAGCGTGAGCAATTACTAGGATAGTGTAGAATTTTAAAATGAACTGGAGGCTTAAAATTTTTGAGCTCGCATGGAGGTTTGCTTTCGCCAGAGGGCCCATTTTGTTCCAGGCCCTTATGAAGCAAAGATTGCAGTAGCGCATCTAGAAATGACTGATGGAGAGGTCGCAATAAACGATCCATAAGCCAAACACCGTTTTAGTGATAAATATCCAATTTTTTGGGTTCTGTATCGGACCGGTCAAAAATCCGATCGTCTGTTTTGTAAAATATACGAAATGCTAAACATAGAATTTTAGTTTCGGTTAGGTTATTTTGCGAATATGTAAAAACCATATTTCCAAAAAAACCACGAGTTGCCCCGTTTACTGTCAGGTGTTATACAGCTAACTACTTGTCACGTCGATTATAGCCGCCCTAACTAAATAGCTTGCAGTAAAAACGAACATTAGTTCTTCTGGCTGAAATCTGAGAAACATATTTGCACAGAGACTTTTTTTCCGGCCGTACTAGACATACACAAATTGGCTTAAATGTGTATTCAGCTGTTTTAAACACATGTTCAGGTTACGATGTTCAAAGTATGAATATCGAATCTCATTATAGTGGCATTAAACGCCAACAACTGTGGGATCGAACCAACGCGGCACTGTTCAATATCTACTGAGTTCGCAGCGAAAAAAACTGGCCACAGTACTGTAGTGACCCGAATAAGATGGGGTAATAAGAGGGAGGTCCCCAGTTTGAGTCCCCATCAATAGGAGTCCGTATACCTAATAAGAGCCCGTAAGCGGATAGAGTCCCTAAACCCTAATTATAATCCATAGGTATCAATTATCCCTGATTGTAGCGCATAAATAACTACAGAACCAAATAAAGTTGAGTTGAAATCTTTAAAGCATACTTAACTTTTCAACGTGCATTCCTAAGTATAACCTTAAATTATCGCTCAAGTTTTTGATACAAGACAAATTAACGTTTATATAATTCAACGGATAGTTGCAATACCGGATATATTTCAGTAACGTAGGACGGCGGAGGACGAGTTTAAAATAAATAACAGTCCGTAACTAAATAACAAGGGATCTCCCCTCTGGAGAGGCCAAATAAATATGAGTCGCTCCTCTTATTCGGATCACTACAGTACCGGTCGAACAATACTTTATTCAGTATCAATACCTCGACTAACTGACAATGACCTAGAACTTTATCGTTGATCATACTAGAAAAAAGCTTTTTAGTTTTCGTCTGGTTTAGTGCTCAGGGTCTGTTTGATTTAACGGACCTAAAACTGGTAATTTTTTTTGATTTCACCATTTATGGCGACGTGAATATTGATTTTTTTTCGTTTGTTACGCGCGCTGCTGGTAAAAATGGCGCTTTTAAGCAAGAATTTATGACGCGATGAGGTTTTATACTGGCAAATATATAGTTAGATTTGTGTGACCTTTTGATCCTTTGTGAGGTGTGGCTTTAAAAAGCAAGACTAAAGCGGCGAATATTTGATTATATTGGCGGTATAGCATACTTGAAGCATTCTAAACGCTGTGATAGACGGAGCATTATACACTAACATTTATTGTGGAATAACTTACCCATTTTACATGTTAAGTTAACAGAGTTAATATATACATATTTGTATATGTATATAATATATATGCATATAATATATACATGTACACTGTAAAAAATGGGGAGTCAAATTGACTCTCTCGGAAATAGGCTTTTCCTGACTACACAAACTGAGTCAAATTTGACTCCGCATGAGTCAAATTGGACTCTCTGAGCGATTCAGTGAATCGAATTTGACTCTGGCGGAGTCAAATTTGACTTAGTTTGTGTAGTCAGGAAAAGCCTGTTGCCGAAAGAGTCAATTTGACTCACCATTATTTACAGTGTAGGCGCATCCAGAAGGCTGAAGGACGCATAATCCCAGCCAGTCCTGAAGCTCACGTGCGTTTTTATTTAAAATTTATAAAGAAAATCTTGCGCTTTCGGTTGCTAACCGTCCTTTAAGTTTTGTTGCATTCGAGCAATTGCTAATGACTGATGTCACAGCTCGACAAATGATTGATTTTTTACAGTTTTTGCAACAGAATTAACGATCCATATTAATTATAGGCTCCTGTCCATTGGGCGATATAGAAACCGAGTGACTCAAAGACTAGAAGGCTTACGCTTTGTATGAGTCTTATATTTAAGCTTATGTGTAGGTATACGCTTAGATTTATTCTTTGGTTTACGCTCAGGCTTTAGTTTGGTTAGCAAACCCAAAATAGTTAAGAACACACTCACGAATAAATTCTATTTCGGTATTAAAAACGAGTAGCGCAAATTAAAAAAAAAGTGAAAAAATTCTGGTTTGGCATGCGTAGAAAATCATTAGTAACACCGGATGAACTTCATTTATTCATACTGTGCAAAGTTTCCGGTGTACACATCTAGGCCGTCTTTTATCATTTTGTTCTAATGGTGGAATGATGCTGAAATAAATGTTTTCGCCACCCAACGCGTTCAAGAACTGTCAACCCCAGCGTGGTGTATTTATGCTGTTTTGGTATCATCAATGAAATTTTAAAATTTAGAAATGTATCAAAACCCCAGCTAGCTATCGTTGCGTTTAATTCCAGCATGGAAATATCTAATTCGAGTAGTGCTGTGATTTGAAAATGTATTTATTTTCTTTTTTCCCACGCTAGTGTTATCATTTGATACAAAGCAAAGGTTCACTCCCACATTACTGTTTATTAATGTAGTAAGCGTAGAAGTGACATGAGCTTATGCTAACGCTAAACCTACGCCTTAGTAAAAACCAAAATTGATTCCCAGCCTAAGCCTATTTGTTTAATCTCGTCATTTGTGTTAGGGGGTGGGCGCAAAGCATATGCATACGCTAATCCCACGCCTAAAAACCTAACCCTAATATGATCTTTAGCCTGTTTTTTTTAATTTCGTCCTTTGTGTGGGAGGCGTATAGTTTTGTGTGGGAGCAAACAAGTAACTGTTTTAAACGATTTACCGCCAACTCTGCTGATTCGTACCGGTCTCGGTGTCCGTTTTTGTGACCAATTTTCTAAATAGTTGTGTTGTTTTGAAAATTAACAATAAATCATGTCAAGATTGTGACAATGTAATGCAGGCAATTGCATAAAATGTTCCTGCGTGGTACCATTAACCTAACACTTGTGACAGTGCACCATTATCTTTGAAATTTTTAACCTTGATACCGTTTGAACAAGCTTAAGCTATGCTAGCTGTCGATGTTGATACTAATGAACAGCACCACTTGGAGCCTTTTGCGAAAGCATTTAAGTTGTGTGGTAGCCCAGGCTTTGCTATAAGCATTCGTTGTGCATCCGCCTCCGTAACCAGAAGGAGGCCAAAGGGGGGCTCAGCCCCCCCCCTGGAATGAATTTGCCCACCGTAGGAAATTTCCAACTTTTTTTGTAAGTCATCGAAATCCCTCGTATGTCCCTCCTGCAAAATTTTTAGTCTCACTAGCAAGATGAGGTGGCTAACGGCCTGTGTAAAGGTTTTTTGAACTGCGACAAAAAAAGGTTCTCTAAAAGATCAAAGCTTTAGTTGAAATTCGTAACACCAATTTCTCTTTACCAAATGAAATTTCAGCCAATATATATGTGAATCGTGGCGTAATGCTTAGTATTCGGCATGAGACCAACTCTAGCTTGTAACCAGAAGTAGGTCAAAAGGAAGCTAGAAAACATGTGTGCCCATAGAAAACATTTAACACCGCTTATAAATCATCGGAAATCATCGCATACCCATTTTAAAATTTTAACCCCTTAACATGGTGAACTGGCTACAGGCCTGGCCCGATTAAACCTATAACGGTTCGACATTAGCATTTTAAATAAGAGTTTTTGAAAGGTCGCGTTATTCAGATGAGCAGCAAACGCTGTTATTTGGATTGGTTCAAGGATATACACAGAACTTTGAACGGGAACATAAGAACGAATTACAATTGCACATGACCTCCAAGTCTCTAAACTACCCAAAAACTGCTATAAAACAGGTATGGAAAAGTTTCCATCCCTAGTGCTATAAGATACCTATTTAAGCGGTCCAGTGTAGTTTTTTTGGTCAAATGATTTTAATTCAACGAGCAAAACAATTTGAACTACAATTGTATTGATTTTAAAAACTGCTACACAATCGCATACCGTTTATATGATTAATTTGTTGTCAGGAACAAACAAATTATGGTCTTGTAGAAGGAATAAGCTTTAATGCGGCGTTCTCTCTGAAGCTTGTCTGATTGAACTGATCGAAAAATCTGTTGTTTGTTTAGCCGGTTACACCTTTGGAAACGTTATCAAATCTTGTTGTTTTTGTGCAAATACACCATTACATCTACTCAAATGTTTCTCATTTGCAGCCCAGCAACCAGGAATTATTGATAGAGGAGGTAAGAACATTTTTAAGGGGTGGATCAAGTAAAATATGCACCCATAGAATTTGTTTATGCTATTAAGATTTCTCCCGCCGCGTGCGGAGAAGACGGCCATAAAGGGGCAATGATGCGGCTTGGGAAAACGTAGGACCTTAAAAACTGTAATTTATCTAAAATTTACAATTGAGTGTTCGAGGATCAGCGGAGGTTGTGAGAAGTTCAAATAGGCAAATTTTTTTGAAAAATTTTAAACATTTTTGGGCAAACAATGGCTAAGGAGGATATATTAAAAACAACTGATACTCCCATAATTTCGGAACTGCGCATTTGGCGTTGCTAAATTTTTAAACCCACTTCTAAAGTTGCATATTGACTTGGTAAGAAAAAAAGCCACTCCAAACGCTAATTGTTGTTTGAGCACCGCCAGAAAACTACCACATATCGCAAACTAAAAATTTTAGTCAATAGATAACAAAAGTTTCATGTCCCTTAACTTATTAGTATTTCGTTATAAATTGTTTGTTTTGAAAATCGGAATTCTAAGTTGATTTTGGGTAGTAGTACTTGAATTGGTCGTAGTCCTGTCTTATTGTACATTGTAATCGTTCGTCTGGCTATCGAGCACAACAGTTGTCTAAGTATTCACCTTGGTTGTTTACAGCGCAATTTCTATAACAACTTGTTCAACATTGGTGCACCCTCACTAGCATCGAAATGCACTAGCGTCTATAGTTTACACAAATTATAAATGCTGTGTTAATGGCCTCGAAACGCTGTTAAAGCATAGCGAATCCTGACTGATATGTAGAAAAGTATCCCCCAAAGGTTGTGTCTTGCAAAAAAAGTTCGAAATTTCCTAAAATTGCGCCACCGCTCTGTTCCGTCTAAAAAGTTGTCTTGTATTAAGTTCCATCGCTTTTGTTTAATTCCGATACATTTCCGATAGGGTCAGGATCAAAGTAGTACGCGTGAAGTAAACAATGCAATATTATTTTAACTTTGGATCAAACGACGTTGTAACAAGGGTCCACAACAAAGCTTTTGTCATTTGTATTCTATGATTTTATTTGCAAAACCGTTTGTGCGACGAACGCAATTCCTTGGTTCTTGTATACTGGTACCATAGCTTTTGAAGTTTGCAGAATTTCGCACATCTTATATTAATTAGGATCAGGCAGTAGTCTAGACCGTGGCTTAATCGCAGGCTTAAATTCAGGTTTAAACTCATGAGTAGGCTCAGGCTTACAATCAGGCGTCTAAAGAGTTGCGTACAAGAGCCGAGCTTTAGGTTTGGACTTAAATATTAATCTGCATCGTAAATTAAATTTTCACGTCAACAGGCAATTGCAAGTCCACAGTAGTATCGCAATACTGCAATCAAAATGTTGCCCTTTGCTATTTTACCTAGGGATATTTTTTTGCAATTTCAGACACAGCACAACTATTAATCTTGTAACATTATTAATACATTTCATTATGGCAACCATTGTTGAACAACACTCAATGAACGTGATATCGTCCATTTTAGAGGTAAGTTTATTCATTTGTTGCTGATTTAGCAATCTTTATTCAAAAACATGCATGCTTGCTGTTTACTTAAATTATTTAGAATCGATAACGCCGAAGGGACGAGACATGTATGCAAATTTAAGCTCTTGTGCCGTTTTTCAGGTAAGCTTAGGCTTAGTATGACGGCTAAGCTTTAGTCTAAGGTTTGAGATTCGCAAAAGATTTACCTAAGTCTTAGCCTAGTCTATGCGTTTGTCTAAGTGTTTAAAAACATTCAACGGAAGCCATTTTTACTACAAAGCAACTATTCTCACAATTCCCATTTAGTTATTGCACACTGTAAAAAATGGGGAGTCAAATTGACTCTCGCGGTAATAGGCTTTTCCTGACTACACAACCTGAGTCAAATTTAACTCCGCCAGAGTCAAATTGGACTCTCTGAGCGATTCAGTGAATCGAATTTGACTCTGACGGAGTCAAATTTGACTCAGTTTGTGTAGTCAGGAAAAGCCTATTTCCGAGAGAGTCAATTTGTCTCCCCATTTTTTACAGTGTAGTTTCCAAGCAATTAATGCTTGATCAAGTAAATAACTAAACGCAATAATCAGCGATTAGAATTTGCGCAACTAAGACTGTTACCTTTACAAATATAAAAGACCTCTGTTCCACAGGGTCGAACGGAAATACCGGCTATTCTGCACCAACGGAGCACTCAGCGGTGAATTTTAACATATTCAACTGTTATGAAAACATTTTCGCTTTCCCAAGAGTCAAACAAAAAAGCGTAATACAGAGCGATGAAATATTATCGAGTTAATGTTCAAATTTTACACGCGTTGAAAACCAATTGTACGAACGAAATTGCGTAATAAGACAACCCACAGTTGTATAGACTATGAAACATGGACGTATGTTACAGCATACGGATTACCGCAGTGGCGAATCCAGAAAATTTTGATGGATAGGCATCGCGATAGAGACCATTTGCGAAAATCTCACAAACGAGAAGCGGAACACAATTTTAGTACAGAATCGTAACCGAAAATGCTTGTTTTAATTCCTGTTGAAGGGTATAGGCCTGGGTAGGTGACGTGCCACGGATCTGCCAGTACAGATTGCACATTGTGCAATGTATCTTACAGGAGTGTGCATATGCTCTACTCCGCCTAGTGCTTCGGTACAAAATGTTGAATGGCTTGATTGATAAAAGTATATCTTGGGTGTTTAAAGTGTAGAGGTGCGTTGCAGATTAGCATATGTGAATAGGATCACAGTCGGCGCTTCAGTTCGGGAGATAATTTCAAAGACATGTTAAACAAGCGTAGTGAGAGTGATAATTTTTTGGTTCATACGACAACAACATCTCTCCCAAGGCGGTGCGCGGCGAGTGTAGCGCTAAGGATGGGTCTTCAAGTTGCTAACTAACAAATAACTGGCAAAAGCGCTTGTTTGGGATCAGATTGGGAATCATTTGATTTTATATTTTTGCTCCAGAAAGTAAAACCTTTAAATTTGGCAAGGCGAATTCGTTATAGAAACAAAATCCGTTGGTAGAAACAAAATTTCGATGGCTTCGCGCCTCAAGGATAGACTGCTTCCTGGCGTACCGGGAAAATTCAATATGGGCCAGTCAAAAATTTGACTACTCAACAGAATGCCAAAATCATGGGTGTATAAGACTGTTGTGTTAGATAGTCAGCTTTTGGCGTGTTTGTATCAAGATACCAGAGCCGATTTCTATTGCTAGTTCTGCCTTGCGAATGTTAGTGAATGCTGCAAAGTGAATTTAGGCCCAGTTTGTAGGTATGTATTAAACAAAAACACTAAATTTATTTTCGTTAAAATAAAAAGCCAACAAAGCAAGTGTTTGTGAGATTTGAAATTAATTGTTTTTTTTTTCGGTTTCCAAATATAAAATTTAATCAAAATCTTAGTAGCGACACACTTCATCTCTTGGGCATCGTAATGTTTTTATGTTTTGAACAAAATGTTAAATCGCAAACTAGTATCTACAATTTGGTTTCAAGTTCCAGTTTTAAGCAAATATTTAACGAATTGTTCGGTAGATATCCTATCCATTGAAAGGTTTTCAATTTGAACTAAACAGCATTTCTGCAATGAATTGTTTTTAGCTTTATTTTGACGCGTAAACAAGGAACGAAATACTGCTATAGTTGGTGGGGTTCGATATACCTTTCCCTTTGCGTTTCCGGAAAGTTCTTGAGATAGGGAACATCACTGACATTTATTGTTACCTAGTGTTCGCATCCGAAGCATAGGTATATGACACAAGCAGTAACGTCGAGTTGTTATAAGTTTATCGAAACTGAAAATGGCAGGGTTTTTGAAATCTCACTTAAGTATTTACTTTATTTATAGTTAAGTAATTACTTAAGTCGCAGAAATACTTAAACTTTCGAGGAAAAGCAAACAAACGCAAAATGTGAACCATTGCCATAATATAAAAAGTAATAGTTTTGCTCTATTTTAAAGAGGCTTCATGAATCTACAATTTAAATTAGACCAAAGTCGGTATGCCTGAACGGTTAGTTTGTAATATATCAAATTTAGTCAGCGACTTAAGTATTTACTTAACTTAAGTGCGCTTTTAAAAGCGATCAAATGGTTAAATATTTACTTAGCACGTACTGAAGTACTGAGTTGTACTTAAGTAGGGTTTCGCAAACCCAGTCAATAATTGCTAAGCACTGAACCGTAGCCAAGGGAGCTCAGCCTCCTCCAGGACAAACTTTGGTTTCCTGAAAAATTTACTGCCATGCTTGTAATTCAAGGAAAATTTTTGTAAGCCCCTCATGAAAATTTTTTAGCCCTTTCTGAAAATTTTTTGCCCCTTTTGGCAAAATGAGCTTGCCATGGGCCTGGCTAAGCAATAATTTTAAGGTTTTTGCAGGTATTTCCGAAAATTGGGTACAATTATTTGTAATCGTTAACGCATGTTTTGATTTATACTATTGAAGAGGGTAAGTAAAAAACCCCGTCCGTTTATAATTATCCAATAGATTTTGGTTCAGCTCTCAGGCTTGCAGTTTGAGTCAGCTTACGTAATATCAGGGTTTAACCTGATATCTGTTTTGTTTCCAGTAAAAATCGGTTTCCTTCTGTACTGTTATAGAAATAACGGAAATTCTGTTATTTTTACGTTCAATATCAGCTATAAATCACGTATATATCTTGCAATGTTTTGCTAAAGATATATGCTCCAATTGCTTGAAATGAAATGAAAAAAATATGAAATTCATCCAAAATCTTAAAAATTTCGATGCATCCGCATTTTTTCCTTAATTTGTTTGAAAAACAAGTGAATAATATATGCATACCTCAATTGTTTTGGCTGAAAAATAAAACGTTTTTGAAACTTTTTAACTTCAATATCCGTTGCCCGTTCTGTTTTCATTATTTTAATCGCTATCAGCTTCTGTTTCCGTTATTTTTACTATCCATTTATACCCTGCTTAATATGAATATCCGCATAATTTGATAAAAGTATTCAAAACGAATTTCAAATACAAATAAGGTTTTCTCCTGGTCATTTTCCAGTTTACCCTTAAAATCGGATTAAAATTGGTCTGTACGGTTGTTTCTTTGCTAGGTAAAATTTATCCAACGTTGATTTATCGGCTTCTCGTCCCTAAAATTACAAGTAACAGACATAGTTTTTTTCTGAACATCATGCAATGTTTTTGTTGCAGTCATCTGGGAAACACAATACTGTTTGAATCTCAGTTACTCAAGCCGTCGTTCGTCCTCTATTAAGATAATTGAACTGTCAAAATTCTATTTTTGAATTAAGTGCCAAGGGAATATAATATGCTTTATGAATGGAACATATATGATAATGTATGTTCGCTAGGTGCCGTACGTGACAGTTGTTGAATGAAATTGGCTATTAGTGAATATTACTACTTTCATTGATAAACTCGCCGCGTCACTACTGTGAAGGACATAACAGTAATATAAGCATATCCCAAAGCTTAAGCCTAGAATATGCGCTGCGAGGCGCAGCGGTGGAGTATTCGCTTAAAGAACAGTAGGCTGAGAGTTCGACCCACGCTCTGGAGGCCCGTTTTTTCAGCTGCTTAGTTATTCATCATCCACAATAATTTTTGTTTGTCGCGTGGAAAATCCAGAAATTCACTTTCTGGAGCAAACATTTTAATTCAGTTTCGTTCAAGTAGTGACTCAAGAATTTATTCAGTTGTTAGTCGGTTGCAACTAAAATAAAACTAAAATTAACACCGCAACACTACAACAATTCATGGATGACTTTTTTCTTTCGTATAATAAAATTTATGCGCAACTCTTATTTCTGTCCCAGGTGTTAATGTCATAAAATTTCGCTTTTAGTGTATGGTTCAAAATTTTTTAAAATTAAATAGTCAATTTCGCTGCACCCTAAATTAAAATTCCGTTCATTTTTTTAAATTGTTTAGAATTTTATGAACCCGCCCGTAACCCGCTTTTCCAGTTAAAAAAGGTCTGAAGTCTCGGTTGCTACTACCAAGACTGACATTGCGAACCCCAAACACTTCTTACTAGCTCCCAACAAAATTTTAAGGCGCCAGAAAACTGAAAATGTTTTGCGACCGTTCTTAGTTGTGGCAACCTTGCTACGGTAACCTTTTTGTCTATTCGTCGACTAGCTGTTATAAATTATCATTAAAGTTTAGCGCTGGTGCAGAATGTATCTTTCAAAAGGATTATCTTCAAAACTAATGGTTATGATGAGAGACGGTTATCTTCCGCGGCAAGTGTTGTTTTTCAATGGGGTTACTTGAGCTGTTATGTTTGAAATTGCTCCTGGACACTTCCCCTCACATTTAAAGTGAACGTTTAGGCTCAGGTTTCGGCTTTTAAAAAGCTTAGTCTTCTGAAGGCTAAGGCTGGAGTGGGGAAAGTGTACAGGAGCTTAGGAAACCGTGTTTCGGTGGCTGGTGGGCATATATTCCAAACACTGTGATCATTCTGTTGTGCCTCAGGTATCACCTTATACTTCGAGCCTTGTTTTATCAAAGGTTTCAATAAAGTTCACACGAACAATTCTGAAACACTCCAGCAAAGTATACAAAATTCTGAATGTGCAACATTCAAACACTATAAATACCCTGGAATATATTAATCAACAGTGACGTTTCGAACTAAGATTTGAAATTTTCATCGTAACGATTCTCGAAATTTTAAACCCAACAAAAACGCCATATGACAGTTTTCGAGATTTCCAAACAAATTTTGGCCCATGTTAACATCAGGGACAGAACATTTTTCTGCGGGACTGCAATAGAGTAGTTTAAGCTTTACACTAATTTATTGCTTAGGCTTAGCCGTATATATAAGCCCATTCTTGCGCTCAGGTTTAGGATTAGGCTTAGAATATGCCTATACTACTGTTACGACCCTGTTCTATGCATTAGCCCAAATGTTCGAAAGATTTATACTTCCCTGTCGCCAACGCATTGTATAATCCTGTGAAATCCTGTATAGTAAGCCTAATTGTCACTGAACGACTACGTACATCTCTTTCGAATACTTATTCTAAACCATCGTTTAATACACCCGTTGCCTTAATGGGCCATGAGCAGTGAGCTCAGCCCTCTGTAGAAATTTTACCCCCTCGAAACGTTTCACCCTCGCTTGTCTGAAATCCTGTGAAATCCTTGCTTGAACCTTTCTAAAATTTTTAGCCCCGTACCGTGTGTAGTGCTCGCAGCGTGCTCGGCTGCATATCGCATTAAACTAAAGAAAACCTCGCTCATGAAACGTAACATCTGTAGCACATTTGAACTGAAGCCAAACTTATTTTCATTCATATAGCTAGCGGTTTTACATGATAGAGTATCATGTAGTTGTTGATTGAAACTTGCAACTTTCACTTGTAGATTTGCCACGGTTGGGCTCGAAGCAATGGAGAATCGCAAGGGGTTGAAATCTTTGAAAATATTGCCCCTCCTGGAGATGTTTTAAGAGCAGAACCCCCGCAAATTTTTGTGGCAGCCTGTACAAAGTTTCAAGCTCACTAGTAAGCAATGTTAAACGCTCAGTACCTGTCTTGGAAAAGTTTTTAGTCCCCTATTCATTATGGTCTAGCTACGGGTCAGTACGGTGTAATATTATTTGGTCGTCAGTTATGGGTTTTCAAACTCGTTTATCCGTTGAGTTGTACAGAAGAAACAGCAGCCTGATGGTTATATAAGCGTGGGTTGGGAATTATACGCCGAAATTTGACGGAGATGCCAAATCGAGTAAAGGGCTAAAATGAGGATTGGCTTCAGAATACAACTAATTTACTCTTTGGTTATTCTTGAATTGATCTGACGCTTGTAACAACGACGCTTTTGTACACGTTTCTCGCATTTAAACTGAAGACTAATAGGTCTAGGAAATGGTTAGGTTTACGCATATGCGAGCGTTGTTCTGAGCTTGAGCCAGCATATGCATAACACTAGAGTAACTTTGGGAAAAAGTACACCAGAACACATGAAAGCAATACGGTACATATGAAATTGGCAATATTTAGCGGAAACGACATAGAAACACTTGGACACTCGACACGTTTTAGAAGATATTTGGCTCAATCCCAAACGTCAAAATTGTCCATGATCGCTACCCTCACTTGCTGAAACTGTTGTCAAAAATATTTTTCGTTTGCCAAAACACCACAGATAAAGTTATATCTTCCCGAAATGTAATCCTGCCTACGTTTATGATATGATGATCAAAAAATTGGCATGGGTCAGCATTCGAAAACTATTTTGTGGGGCTTTCCGGGTGTCGGTATAGCCAAGAGCCAAAAGTGTGCACAAAGGGCCATGTTAGCCATAAAAATTCAATTCTTGAAGGTGTTTTTTCCAATTCTGTATTACATTATTCCGGCCTAACCAAATTTTTGCCAAACATTAACAAGTCAGTCTTACAAAGCATCAATAATATACTATGTGAGAAAGGGTTAATCAACAGCTATCAATTGCTGTCTTTAATGTCATCCTTCCAGACGAATAAGTAAAGTTTCTTCAGTGTTTTTCAGCGGTTTTAACATCACTACGTAAGTTTTTGGCATAAAAAATGACTGATCAAAATGACCAGAGCCGAAGCAACGAGTTGCGAATTGTCATCCACTGTCTGTTATCCAGGCCTCCCATGTGATCCCACTGTCTGTCATCCAGGCCTTCCATGTGATCTACTATTACAACACTTTTGAGGTTCACATTAGTCCTTAAAGGCATAGTTCACCAGTTAGAAACAAACTGGCATCTAGCGAGTTCGCGATTGATTTAAGATGACCACATTATCGCTAAAATGCCTTAACTTTCGCTAAATTATTCGACTTGTGGTCCCAAGGAAAGCTTCCTTGGATATATCACTGGTGCTAGCCTCGTCGCGGAAATAACGACACTGTGTTTCATAATATTTATATATATATTGTCAAGGACACATTTCTTTCTGGTGGCGACTTCGTAATGGTTTGTGCTAACTGCAGGACATTGAATACGCTCGGCTCCGGACGGTTAACATTTAAAGCATTGGTTCCAGCCCTATATTTGTAACATGTCATTGTTGTTATGAATATTTTGATTTATTAATTGAAACGGTAACTGCACTAATTCACTGCTTGTAATTATTCTACCGCACTGCTTGTTTTGTGTCGTCTGTATGTCCAGCAAACGTGGTCTAAACCGACATAAGCATAGGTGCGACTTGAAAGAAAATTCTGTCAAACTCAATCCGACTGCTATTAGCGTAAACACAAGGAGTCAAACTACCCTACTCTAACCGTTCATGTTTACGATGGGATTTGACTCATTCTGATTCAACTTTAACTTGATGTGTTTCATATGATATGTTTTGCGTACGCCCAATCGTCCTCGGGTAACTGAGTTTCTTTTTTGACTACACACCACCTGGAAAATAACTAAATTCTATTCGGACAAATCGGTATTTTACCCCTGATTTGGATACCTTATTCTCTGTAGTCTTGTGTACATTCATTTACCTTGTGTCATATTATGACTATCTGATTACGTTACGTTTGATGAAGTTATGTATTAATCGATGTATTCATCTGTAGTCTACGCAGCAAGGAACTTTGATACGAGACCCGACCCGCTGTATCTGTTATGTTTTCTACATTTTGCATACACACTCGCCCTAGAACTTCGCACCGTATGTTTGTTAAACGTAGGTTGACGACCTGTGAGTAAATGTGAAGCTAGTGCCAACGTTGAATTTACAGGGAAAATTTCTCTTAGTTAGGTTCGCATAAAGCCAGCTGCATTACTTTCGGGATGACGCATTGTACGTTCTCATTGTTATTACTATCATTATTATTATTATTATTGTTATTATTATCACGAATATGATATTATTGTTATTATTATTGCTAGTACCCTGCTACCGTGTTGAATTGTCTTTTATGATGCTTGTTGCTTTCGGTAACTTGGACATTGCAATTGCGCTGACTTGGTGATATCATACACATTTGTAATCAGTTAATAAGTTTTTACCAAGCAATCTCACCCCAAAGTTGCTGTGGGCCCCCTTTGCCGAATTTCAACCGCTGACTAGAAACTGACTAGGTGCTGCCTTAATACTGACTAGAAAAGGAATCACGGATGTCGACTAGCTGTTAATTGCCACACAATGGGACCAGTCGCAATTCAGAGTTTCACATTCTTAAAATTTCGTAGAAATCTCTTCCGCAAACACTGAGAATGTACATTGTAGGATAGTGACAGAGGGTATTTTCGTAGTAGAGGTGGTTGAGTATTCAATGTGATGGTTAAAAGAAAAAGGGGGCGTCAGATTCTAACGGCCGTGCATGACTCGTAATGAAGGGGAGCCTAATAAGTGGTTCCTGCATAAAATAGGGTTTAATAATTTGGTTTCTGCATAAAATCGGGTTTGGTGGGCCTCCCCTGTTGTGCTATCCATTTCTCTCCCCTACCCCCACTTGTTTCTTCTCCTTTTCTGACCAGGCGTATGTAGACTCTAACGGCAAATTGGAATTTATGAAAATTTTATCTTACTAACGTTGGCTGCTGGGGGGAAAGGCGCCCCGGGCAGAATAAAAGGGGACGACGGGTCAGTTAGATTAAGCTGGAACTGTGATTTGGTGTTTTCGGGAACGACAAACCCCCTGATTGAGCTTGGTACTATGACGTCTGAAATTCCCTAAATTGGAGGCTAGAAGTGAGCTTGCAGCCAAATCTGGCAAATTCCGGAACATGGCCGGACTGTCTGAGTTTTGATGCCGTTTCTCTAAAAATCTGGGTTCCGCCCTTGTGCTCCGTGGAATCTGACTAGAGCCAAAATGATCGCATTGAGTTGACTAGATGGGTGTATATGTTTAAATATATATATTGTATTTGCACACCGTGTTTGCACAGCGTAGGTTTCGTTAGTTAGTGCACGTACTGGGGGTTGAGATCCCGAGGGGTAGAGAAGGTGTCGTAGGGCCTGCGCAGTTAGTAATGAGCGAATGGGATAATTACTTGTCCGTCTGTTCCTGTTTCCCCTAAATTGCTCGGCTCCCGCGTACATTCACCCACGTACGTCTCTTCCGACTCGTACCCCTCTGCCGGATAGATACCAACGGGAAGCGTAAGACGAAACCTCTGAGTACATCTCTGCTGCATCAAACATTTTACAAGAATTGCTGAAGGGTGCGAGCGGCTATTCTCAAAGCCCCCTAAGCAGAAGAATCTGCAGTGACTGCCGGCAAACATGACAGGGGAGTTTCAGCTCTAAATGGAGGAGACGCAGTACGCACCGTAGGGGTAAGAGTGAGATTGCAACGGTTGCTGGTTTTAAAATTTTGAAAATTTTTGAATTTTCAGTTAAGCAACGCCTCGCCTCAGCCTAAGAGGGGTAGTCAGAATAGGATTGGGGGTTGAAAGTGTTTCTAGGCTCAGGACAAGTGATGGGTTACGAGGTTGTTTTTTAGGCATAGAGGGATTTTTAGTAAGCCGCGATTCCTTGCGTTTTTAGGATGGTTGAGTTTGGGCGAGCGTGATTGTTGTTTTCCGTATTTCAGGCTCGGAGCTGGCGCTCTCGGGTTCGGCACGCCGGATAGGCTGAGTAGGCCGTCCCGGCTGCCGTTTCAGGCCAACCAAGATTTCGCGACAAATTCTGAAATTTTGTGAAATATTTTTATAATTTGGGGTTCCCGGAATTTGAAAACCGGTTCCAATTATCTTGGACCCGTTGTCTTAGCCGAGAAAGCCGCTCCGAACCTGCGCTATAAGTGGACATCTGAAGTTAAGGGCAAATTTAGGTTATGTATAATGGTTGCGGATAGGGTTTTTAGGAGAATGCGATTTCGTTTTCTAATGTAAAGCGCGGAGGCCGGTATTTGACAATTCTTCGTATCGCATCGGCCAAGAAAATCATCCCATTTATAGCCCGTAAGGCAGCAGTTAAAAATTATAGGCGTTGTGAAAATTTCAAAATTTTGTGTATACCCGTCCAGAGGCCCGGGTCCGAAAAATGCGATTTTCACTTTTCTGAGATCGGACGTTAAAATTTGTACTGTTCAACTCAGCTCGCTGAGCTGATCAAGAAAACCACCCCGAACATTACCCGGAAACCAAAAGATAACAAGTTATGGGCCTATGAAGCTTTCGAGATTTAACGTGTACACGCTTCTACGGATCCCGGTCCAAAAACGCGATTTTCACTTTTCCGGGGTAGGGCGCTAAAATTGGTATCATTCGATTCAGCTCATCGAGCTGGTTAAGAAAACCACCCCAAACCCTGTCCGCAAATCCATGCATAAGGAGTTATGGTCAATCAAAGCTTTTTAAGATTTTACGTGTGTACGCTTTACGGATCGGATCCTGAAAAAATGCGATTTTCACTTTTTCATAATCCACGCTAAATATGGGTACCATTCGACTCCGCGCATCGCGCTGAGTAAGAAACCCACCCCAAACAGGGTCCGCAAATCAAAACTTAAAAAGTTATGACCATTTGAAAGTTTCGATAATTTACATATACACCCATTTACGGATCCGGTTCGAAAAACGCGATTTCAACTTTTTCGAGCTATTGGGTTAACATAGGTATCATTCGACTCGGCTTGCTGAGTAGAGCAAGAAAACCACCCCAAACATGGCCCGCAAAGCCATAGTTTAAGATTTATGGTTAATTGGAAATTTCGAAATTTTGTGTGTACACGCTTTACGGATACGGCTCCGAAAAATGCAATTTTCACTTTTTCGGAGAACAACGTCAAACTTGGTGCCATTCGATTCCCCATATTCTGCTGAGTCAAAAAACTACCCCGAACAGGGTCCGCAAATGAATACTTCAAAAGTTATGGCCCATTGAAAATGCCAAAAATTTGTATGTATATGCTTTGCGGAGCGGACCTCCAAAAATGCAATTTTCACTTTCCCGGGGCTTAACGTCAAAAGTGGCACTGTTCGATTTCTCTCGTTGCCCTGGTTCGGAAAACTACCCCTAACAAGGTCCGCAAGTGAATATTTAAAGAGTTATAATAGATTCAAGTTTTAGAAATTTTGGTGTTTTTGGAAGTGAGACATGCATTTTTCTGGACTATAACATTAAATTGGGTATCACTTGAATTAGTTTATTGTCCCAGTTAGTGAAATCACACCGAGTAGGATCCGCTGATGTCTTGTTAAGAAGCTATGGGTTGTTAAACTTTGGAATTCCGTACGCCTATACTCAGTAGGGGCAAGCCTAATAAATAAGGTCACCGATTTTCTGGTTCCTGTGTTCAGGATCGTTATCTGTCAACTAAATTGGTTTGGCCAATTAAGAGAAGCACTCCGTGGGATTATTTGCAGATGAATATTTAACGGGTTACCGCGGCTCAAAATCACCATTCCCATAGGTTTACGCAGTCTTTGGACTAAGTATCAACTTTGGGGTTAGGATTTGGTTCGTACAATGCAAATTTTTACTTTAAGGAAATTCGTGTAAGCTAGGTTATCGCGATAGCTAGGATTTTCCAAGCTTTTATCAGAATAATACGAATGTTAGACCAGGCCGTTCACACATAAGAAAACTGGGCCTTACGTTTTCATGTCCATGCATTTGTGTAAAGTTTTGGGTCCTTGCTTCGTGTTTAAGTCGTTTATAATTCTTTTTATGTACGTATATGTTGTCCTGCCTTATATGTTCTTTGGTGTTTTCATTTTTTTGTGACCCGTGCACCCCTTTCCCTTTTCACCTCACAGTCTCACAATGTACGGTTTACCTCTTTTCGAATGTTTGCATAGTAATAGAGTTCTGTAAGATGATTACATCTGACAATAAGGGGAAGGCCCTACGACAAAAGCTGCACGTGATCGTGTATTTCAACGGGGGGTGTGAGAGCAAACTTTGTCTTGACCCTGTTATCCTTGCACCATGCCGCATCCCTGTACCTAGACTCTGGATAGGGGGCAAACCTAATTAATCCCCCTCATAACGTTTCGTTGGAAAATTACATGTTAAATTCGCCAGCCAATCACAGGCTTTTAAGAGTCTAATGATTATTCACCTCGCATTGGTCAGTTTTTACACCTAGAATTTTATCCAATGAAAGGAGCGTACAGTGTCTGTTTTCGGGGTGCGCTGATTGGCAGAATTTTGGGCCTCGCGCACTATATAAGAGCGGTGCACAGGCTGAGCATTCAGTTCTGTTTAAGATTTTTCGGTTTTTCGCTCGCGTGCTCGAGCCGCGACAGCAAACCGATCTCTCTGCACACGGAGGCGACTTAGTGTGCACGAGAGTTTCGGGGCGCTGATGCAAGGGGGGGTTATGCGCGTTTCGCGCAGGGGTAAAATTTTGTAAGAATTTTAAGGGGGGCCCGGTTAGAATTTTCTGGCTACACAAAGGGGGTGTGGGTAAACTTTTGGGCTAAAATTTTGCCTGTCGTTGGCGACAACGCTGGTGTAAGAGTTTTGGTACAAATTTTAGGAGGAAAATTTAATTAACGAAATCTGCGAAAGTGCTACTTAGACAACAAATACACGGAAAACAAGCACTTTTAGGAATAACCTAGACATTCGCAGGTTGATTGTCAGCTTGACAGGGAAGCCAATACAGCCTAATGCTAAGCATTTAGGAAATGTCAGACAAAAGAGCTAAGACCCTGTCACTCAGAAAATTTCAATGTACCCCGTGATTTAAGGCGATTCTAGCCAGGCCCCAGGAAACTAAGCTTTAGTACTTGGTCACCCGTTTGACGATCAAACTGCTGAATGTGCAGCCTGTGAAAAATCACGCTCAAGTCTAGGGAAAGCTTAGTGCCCTCGGAGACAGACACGGTGCTAAGGAATATATATATCCAAACAGAGAATTTCTCAAGAAACCTTTCGAATCTTAAGCATGCATATAGCGGGATGCTCGTGGTGTGCCCCCCCATTTTCTCGCAAGGTCTTAAGGGAAACGTGCAGCTTTTCGGGAATCTGTTTAAGTAATGATGGTGAGTGGTGGTGCTGTCCATTCAACTAGTGAAATTCTGAGCGCAGGCATAGCCAGCCATTAAGCCCAAGCAGGAGTTAAACCGCGACTACTTGGAGGTTGCATATGGGCCAACTAAACTCACCATCAGGAGACATAGAGCATATTTAAAGCAGGAATCTATAACCTAGAGCTGCGATAAACAGCAGTAAGGTAGCTAGCACGTGGTAAGAAATTAGGAACATAGAGAAATTTCATAAATCATTTATCGTGCTCTTTTTAGCAATTAGTATAAACTAATTTCAATTGTAATTGAAATCAATTAATTAAGCACGCGACTGATTTTTTTAAGCCCGATCTTAGGAGTAAGGTATATTAAGTCAATGATTTATGTATGTATAAAATGTACAAACTCATATTAAACCAAAACTTTAAACTTTGTTCAATCCTGAACCCAGAGCGCTAAACAGATTCCTGGCCTGAGAGCCATGGCTAAAAATTGAAATAGACTACAAAGCTAAAAGAGACTCGAGCTTTCTCTAACGATTATGAAAATTTCATGACTACCGGAGTCTCGAAAGACAAATAAATAGCCCTGGTTCGAATCAGTGGCAAGGACAATCAATTAAAAACCTTAAAGGCTAGGATCGATCCGCCTTTCTATCAAAACGGCCTATGGCCAAGTAAAGCAAAACTCGGTTGAACCAACTGATTTCTAGGACTAAGTCAAGGGTTGAGCTATACCTATGACCAAGTGTCGTTAAGCCCAACCAGGACAAATAGTTGTGAGCACACGGTTGTACTAAAGTCCACGGAGAAAAAGCTGATTGTTGCTGGTGTGGTCTACCTACACGCACTCGATGGTTCACTAGAGCTTAGAGCATAGGCAGGCTTAGGCGTATGACGATGTCGGGATTTTGTGACTCTCAAAACCTGATATCACGCCGGGGGACCGTCATCCTCTAGGCAAGTAGCTTACTTTGGCAGATCCACGGCCTCGAACACCCGTGAGAGTATCATCTCGGATTCGTCCGCAGGGATACTCGTTGATCGTACCCGTAACAATATTGATAAATGGGATAGAAATAACAAAAAAAGGATTAATGGAAAAAACAAAAGAACAAGAAAAAAAAAAAAAAAAAAAAAAAAGGGAGGAAAAAACATAGGAGTGTATTTCCGCAATTAGAGTTCTTAAATGGATAGAGTCCACAATAGACTGATTAGTCCATCAGCGTCAATTGCCATAAAATAGTTCGCTAATATATTTCCTGCAACAAATTAAGCTTAGTATAAAATTTGATTCGTTATTCAAATTATAATTTCAGAATTTTGAACGGTTTTCCTAAAGTAATAAACTTGAACCATTGAAATTGGCTGACAGAAGTTAAAGGTGTGTGGACCAAATTACTGGTGCTGGGTTGGAACATAAATGGTCAGAAACTGAATATCGTGTGGAGTACTCTCTGGGTAGGCAAATAAACACCAGCCCGCCCCTGTGTCAAAAATTATTTATACTAGTTAGCAAAAAGCAAGGCACTGAACTGTAATGTTTAGTTTGAAGGCATCTTACCGGATCCGTGACTCCGCTGAGTTGGAAAATTTCTGGGAAAACCCGACACGCGCGAAGTTTCAGCGTGTCGGGTCCAAAAACAACCGGCTGATAGATTTTGGAAGCCATGGCGATTTACTTACCTGGAGGATCCAATCGTGAGACTGCTGGGTGTAGTATTCAGAACGTTGGATAGCCGTCTGACAGTTTTGTCGAAACGCTTCAGTGAAGTGCTTTTGGGTCCGGTAGTAACAGCTAGGCTATGAGTACAGCCGCACTCAGGTCTGGGATGGATATTTTCATCCCGAACATGGATGAGCGGAGTAGGATACCTAGACTTTGTAGCCAACTTCGATCTAACATAACGGGCGCCCGGCAAGGATGGGTGGAGAGACTTTATTCTGGGGTAACCAACCTTGTAGTGTTTATGTCCAACTTCTTAGGTTCCGATTGGTGCTAAAGTGTTGCGATTTTTGCTGAATGTTTTCATTTTAGCTGCACGTTTATAATATGGGCATAACCAAATATGCGTGAATAACGGTATGGTGAACCTAAAATGTTCCGAAGAATCAAAATTTTTTGAAATCGCATGGCGGACGTTATTATCCGGCAGTCCCCAGTGTAGAGAAGCGGTAGAAGCGGCACCGTGCATCTCTAGAGGGTTGAACCGACTACTGGCTTGGTTCGGCCTTTGCTGTATCTCTACCTTAATTGTGACTCTTGGTTGATTGGATACATGGTTTTGTGGCTCATGGTTTAATCCACAGATGTCGTATTTTTTAAACAATTATAAGTCCGAGTTAAGACCAGACTGCTTTCTCTGGTTAATCTAAGTGGAGTACCATCCCGGCCTAGTCTCCCAATAGCCACTAAAACCAAGATTTTGTATTAAGGTTTAGTATTAACCCTTTGACTCATAGAGTATACAATGAGCAACTAAATACAATAATGTACGAGCAATACACACACTGCGAGCAGTGTTTAACATTTATAACATATATGAGCAGTGTAAAATCTCCACAAGATGTGAAATCCTACTCGGGCTCGAGCGTCAAGCTCCTATAGCTCAGTGGCCATCGTAAACGCCTCCCACCCGTGAGACTGGGGTTCGAATCTTACCTTGTAAATACATCTCATATGAAATTGAAAATATTCATGTGAGAAAGGCTTAAGACGACATTCGGCTTATCGTTCGCTGCGCTCGCGAGTTTTCTACAATATTATACTTCGAGTGGCCGCCGTTTTTAGAAATTTCTAAATCCACCGCAGGTGTTACACATTTGTGAACAAGTTTTGTGTTCGCAATGTCATAAATGTTTGGTCCATTCGTAAAAACTGATTTATATTATTCAAGATTGCGTATCGCAAATTCAAATGCATATGGAGGACGCTTTAACAGCACGGTTTCTAGCTAAATATTAATCTATTAAAATGTAGTTTGTTGTCGGAAAACTGAAATTCATTAATGACATTTTTTATTTAAAAACAATCGATTAATTGTATTTTTTTCGTTTATTTTTGAAAAATTATACAGGACAACTTGAGGACTTACCAGCACAGAATCGTTGAGATTTTCGGCAATTTGCAGCGTGCTGCTGTTTGACAATTTACTAGTTGGGCGACATCGTTTCTTATATCTCAATATCTTAATGAGATTTGGTTCTAAAAAAGATGTAAAAGTCGTACAACTGACAATGTTTTGGTACCACAAAGCGATAGGTTAATCTTAAAGATTCTATTTCCCACATTCAATTTCAGTTGAAATCCAATTTTAATCAAGTATTTGAATTTAGGGCTGTAGAATAATGGGTGTTTCTGTCTCCTCTCGTCTATAAGAGCTTAACGCTCATGCTTGACAGCTCCACAGCCTTGTCGACGCAAACAAACGAAAATACGACTTTTGGCATTTTTTAGTAAACTGTACTCTCTAAAAGCTTAAACTAATTTGATTTAAGTTTAAGCTAATCCACAAGAATTAAACTAACTTTTTAGATTAACTAAACTAACAGGTAGGTTTATGCTTAAACTCATTTAAAATCTTGCATATTTTCAGTTTAAGCTAAACTTATTGAACTCTTAGATACACGGCTGCACTTATTGCTTAATCTAAAAATAAGTTTACTTAAACTCGTGTTAAACTTAAAAACACGTTAGTTTAAGTAAAACCTAAAATTCTAGTCTAGTTAGTCCGTCCAGCCATTTAAGTTATACTTAAACTGATATTCAAGTTTCGTTAAGCTATAATTTAAGTGTATGTTTTTAGAGTACTATAAATTTGATGGCTACGACTTGTGTTTAAAAACTTCAATGAAACATGTACTTCTTCAGGGCTCATGTTCGACTAAAATTCATTTGGCATCATACTAAATCGACACCAACTCACCATATCAGTTCTTTGACATTGGCTGTTTTCTGAAACTTTACTTAAATTAAATTTATACTTAAGTATTTGCTAAGCAATTACCTATTTAATTAATTTTTGTTTCTAAAAGATACTTAAGGTAAATAATTACCTTTGTCAGTGAAAGTTAATTGATAGACCTAGTGTAAACTAAAAGTTGTAAAATACTATCATTGGTTTAATTCAAATTGCGGGCTCAACGTATATTGGTGATATAATTTGAAAGTTGTACATTCCCATTTTGTCGTACTGTCACAAAACTATTATTTCTTTGTTTTTATCAAGACAGATAGGTATTTATTCAAGCCGATGAGCTAAGTAAGTACTTAATCAAACTTAAAAATGCTAAAGTGAGATTTCAGGAACCTAGCCAATATTTACATGTAAACCATGATTAGGTACCCAACATCAATGTCGTTCGTTTCAGTGCAACGCATCGCGTCAGAGAGTACCGCAGAATATCAAAGCAAGAAAAAAACAATTTTTGATGTTGAATGATTAGAACAATGACCAGAACACACTTGTTGCCGAGATAAAAATTATCATTTTTTTCTCACAAAAACGTGTCCTGTGTTTTTGCGGTCATGTTGGGATTCACAATCAGTCATATAATTTTAGTGGATGCCACAATAAGTGGAAAAATAAACCGGAACCAGGCCCAATTCGTATGCCGACAAACAACATAGTGAACGGCACCGCGAAGGTAACATTATTTTGTAATTATTATACCTTAGCAAAAAAAGAATTAACATTTAGCAGGTAGTGCAAACTGTTGCATCTTGTATGTAATATCTGACCAAACGGATGAATACGCATCGTTCATATCCATGCGGCTTGGCATGTGAAAAAGTAATCTACATTATATTCACTTAATTACGGTCGATAATGGTGTTTTGGTATTTACTTCGCATCGCAATGGAGGTATGATTTTGTATGAATTTATAAAGTACAAAAGGTGTTAAAGTTAAAAGTAATCAGGCGAGATGTGCACGCACGAAAATGAACAAAATGATAAATTAGAAACTGACAGACGAGAAGCGAGTACTGCGCCAAGGTTTGGACTGGTTTACGAAACGTTTTTGCGCGTAAATTTAACTGAATAAAATTGCTAATGTTTGCACTCATATTTCCACATCTGCTAAAACAGCGCATTCTTTAGGTTAAGATTCCGACTTAGGATATAGCTCATTCTTTGTTTAAGAAAGGTTCAGCTCTAGCCTAAGTCCTTGCCTAAGTAAAAGCGCATGCCGTAACTTTGAATGTGGAGGCAAGTGTACAGGAGCCAAGAGCGGACAGCTATTAAAGCCTTTTAATAAAGAGCAGTTTATTTTATAGATTCGGCGGGTTGAGTTCAGCGGTGCAACTTTTAAGGCTACAGAGCCCTTGGTTCAAAGGTGATGGCCTTTTTAATTTAGTTTTTTACTATGTAAAACATGTATAACCGCCTACCACAGTTCAACCGTAACTCCTGTTCCGGCCGGAATTCCCGCAAAAATTCAATTCCCGGTCCGGTTCTTGTTTCTGCATTCAAAGATGTAGGAACCGGAATTTGTACGGTTTTGTGGCAGATTATTTTTAGTCATTTAAATATTGGGAACTTTGTCTTTGAAAAATTGCTATTTGGACATGAGTGTTTTTTGCAAATACTTCAATTTTGTTAAAAAACTCAAAAACTACTAAACGAAAATTTAAACCAGCAAATAACCATAGGCGTCAGTTGAACATTTGCATGCCGCACTGGTCAAATTATTATATGAACGCATCCGGAAAGGAATCAGCACCAACTTTTATAGTCCTAATTTCAGTTGCCAGTATTTCGCATATATTTGTTTAAGTGTCGGTAAAGTTTGTTTAAATTTTTAAATATGAACAAAATCCGGTCGTTGTGAACGGTGGCGCGAAAGGTGGGAATGCTGCAAAACAGAAGGAACAACAGCAATAAATATAAATAACAAAAACAACACAAAACGGCACTAAAAGACAATGCAATACAGAAACAACAAATGAAACTAAGGAAGCAAAACTCTGAAGCTGAAAATTCGCGTTGGCCGGGGTGGGCAGGAAATGTGTAAACACCAAATAGACAGAACACGTTCACTAAGTTTTGTTTAGCGCAAGAAACAGGCAACCGCGAAATTACGTTTTGAAAAGCGTTCAGAAAAACACAGAACCACTAAGTTGAGCGGTTTTGCTCGACCCACCTCGTGTCCAACTCGCTCGCACCACAGCGTAGCTGCTAAAACTGCGCTGCAGAAATCAAACGGCTATCGCTTTCAACCGCCAGCGCAGCCAGTGTTGCGCGCTACCGACACGTAAAGCGCAAAATTGAATGCGCTGGTGCTTGAAACCGCTAGCCCTTTGAACACACAGTCTTGTAGGCTATAAACACATGTACCGTGGTCACTCCTACATACTGTGTCTATTCGTGTAAACAGTAGCCGAAACAAAAAATTAATTCACATCGACATTTCAGTGTAGTGCATTGTTTTTTAAAAATGTTAGCGCTGCAAAAATAGCAACAAAGAGCTTGACTTTATTGTTAACATTTCAGTCACATTCCGCGCTCACATCGTCAAATTATTCACTACAATCCAGCGAGTTCAACATTTCTTTCAATTCAAAGTCACGTTCAACTCAATACAAACAACTTTCACCTGGAACTCGTGAACTCGACTACTTTTATTTGTTACTGCTCATTATTCCGTTGCTTGCAGTCATTGGTAATTCTCTTGTCATTCTATCAGTGATTACTCAACGCAAACTGCGCGCAAGTCATACCAATTACTATATTGCAAGTTTGGCAACGTCAGACTTTTTTATCGGACTCATTGTCATACCATTTGGCGTGTATTATTCGGTAAGTTTTGTAAAAAATTTTTTAAATCCTACTAAATGCTGTCAGGGCGCAACCGGAAGTGAAAAAAACTAGAACAAGTTTTGCTGAAACCGAATGAAACAAAATTAGGTAGCAAAAATAATGTCCGACTGGCCGATTTTAACAATTAACCTGCAAACTGTGGTTAAGAAATTTGTTTTAAGTTGCCTTTCTAAGAATTCTCAGCAATTCAATCTTTGTCAAACTGCTCCAAAGTTACTAATGAACTCATTGATGGGTACCAATTTCATAAACGTAAGAAAAACTTCACTACCGAAATCGCCCGTACCTTCGGCAAAAACTCTACCGGATCACGAGATCAATTTTCTATTGGAGCCAGAGGCAGACCAACAGTTATACCGTATTTTATGCTTGCACGATCCATTGTGCACGATTATTCCTACTCTCAACTGCATACATCGGCTATCGACATTTCGCGATAAGCTTTATCAATTTTTCGAACCACAGAATCGAAACCTAAGCAATTTAAATCTTCGAACAAGTTATGCAATTAGTGTCAACGGCCCGGCGGTTAGTAAGGTGAACGTGCGATTTATAGGAACCGCACTGGTCATCGTTAACTGGCGATGGATATTGCACGCGGTTTAACATATTGACTTGGACATCGAAATCAGATAAAAACAAAGAAAAATCATATATGATGTAGAAAAATTAGGGAAAGACGTATCAGGTATGCGGCAAGTTCAACATGTATAGACACAGCAAAAACATCTCAAAAAGAGCCATTTCGAAGATATGTTTCTTCTGCAAGCTGACTCACACGATTGTTCAACGGAGAAAGTTAGAAGTTTCTAAGCAGAAGCAGAAGAAATTCTGGCCCAAATCTTGGCAAAAAAACGTTTCCACATATTATAACACTCGGAGAAGAAATCGTTAGGAGGTTTTATTCAATTTTGATTTCAGGTAAATCAAGAACGGTGGACACTTGGTGAGCATATATGTCGGTTTTATTTAGCAACAGACGTTGGTGCCAGTACTGCATCAATAATGAATTTACTACTTATTAGCGTTGACCGGTAAGTTTCTTTGATGTTAAATAATTAATTACTCGCAGCGCGCAGCGGTGTTTTACAGGGTTTCATTTCAGGAAGGTTCATTGGGTTAAAAATATTTCTGCATATTGAAGCTGATATGCATCAGATGGTGTAGTATTGAAAACGCTGCAGAGACTCGATATAGGCAGCTCGCAGTGCTAGGAGGACTAAAAATATTCAGGAGGGCATATAAGTGTTTTCGCTGATTTACAAGCAAAGTTGATAACATTCTATGGGCCCTAAAATTTTTTACACGGCAGGGCTGAGCACCCTGGCCCCCTCTTGGCTATGAGCCCTGCTTAAGTACACCAAAATTAATTTTGTGGCGGAATTTTATATCACTATTTGGCTCGCTTTGTAAAATTTGTGCAAAACACATGACCGGTGCACTTCAAAGCACGGGCGGAGCGCTAGATACAGAGATGTACACCAAATTTTTGATTTTAATACACTAACTTTTAATAAAACAACCATTTCATACTGAACTATCCTGATTGTGGAGCAGGTTCGTTGTCTAAATTAAATGTGACACCAAAGATAGAACTACAGCGGCCTGTGATCGTCGCCGCAGTACCTCGCCCGCGAAAATAGCGAAACCACCGGCTCAATTTGGCCCCACCAAAATAGGAACGCCCTTCTAAACCTGGTTTTGTTTAGCCATTTTTCAGGTTTACTGCAATAGTGTTCCCGCGTGCGTACCAAGAAAATTGGCGTCGTCCAACGCGTGCCATATTTATTATCGCACTGATTTGGTTTGCAAGCACATCAGTCGCTGTACCACTGCTCATACATCAGTCGACCTCAATCGTCAACCTTGGGCCGAAACACTCAGATCGTCCAATGTTAACTTCAACCCAAGCGTACCTAAAATCGTTCTTTGATCAACTTTCCAGCTATACCGAAACTTCTACATCATTGACTGAACACAAAAATTCCACAGCGATTCGTAAAATTGAAGTTCATCGTATTGTGAAACCACCTTCGTCGAATGCAACATTGTTTCAATTTTCTAACTCGCATTTCCACAATAATAATAATAATAACAGCAATAACAATAGTATGAATAAAAACTCCAGTTTATCTTCGTATTCCCACATCGTTTGCGGGTTTGAATCGCCCGATTTTATGATTTACTCGTCACTGTTTTCGTTTTATTTTCCGGCGAGCATTGTCACACCAATGTATATTGCAATTTACTTCAAGCTTAAAGGTCGCGTGGAACGTAAATTTCAAACGTCAGGCGGTACAACAACAAATACGTGCACTGGCGGTGGCGGTATACAGTCCACGGCGAGCGGAGCAACATTATCAAGTCGCTTTTCGGCAAATTGCGCGAATAATTATTCATGTGGGGGTGTTGGCCCGGCGTTTGGTTATCTCAAGCACGGTAACGTATCACTCGGCCGCCGGAAATATAATTCTCAATCGAAATCACTACTTCGTACTAGTGGTGGTGTCCTATGCTCGTCCCCTGTATCAACATCGGGTGTATTTCGCTTTCGCAACTCGCCAAGAACAACAGCGGACGGCGGTTTATTACCCACCTACACTCCACAAGGTTATCATTCTTCACCTGGACAAACGTCAGTTTTCACATCATCGAGATCTTCGTCATTTTCAAGTCCTTCGCTCAATCCATCTTTCAATTCAACGTTGAACATTCGTGCAGCTAAACGTCGACGAATCCATCTGAGAGCACTATTAGCAGCATCAAATTCGCCGCTAACGACGTCTTTTGGTTCAGCTCAGCCTCCAAACCGAACACTGCTCCGTATTGAACCTGATATGATCAGGCAATTTCATCAAAATTTCATTGCTGTCTCACGGTCAATGGACCAGCAGTCATTGAGTCCTCCAGATGGCGAACAGACAGGTGGTATTTGTTTACGAGTACCAACCACTTCTGCGCTAAGCGAACGATGGGTAGTTGTAAATGGTTGCAGTGGTGGACAAGAAACAAACAAATTCACAAACGAACGGACAACAAGTGATCATCAGAAAGGATGGCAGACTTCTCAGCCTTTGGCTTTAGTATCTGGAGGAACAATCAGCTACCGGCAACCATTGGCAACTCTACAAGAAGACGACGCAACAACGGAAAAGTTGCTCGATTCAACGTCCGAACTCAGCCACTATTCGCATCGGAGATCGGTATCTGCTGCAAGCAAATTGACATCAACACAGTCGGCTCAAGATTTGTTGGAGTGCAACGATGAAAACGAAAGCTGTCCGCAGTCGGCGCAACTGGTTGTTGAAACGACGCAACCACTATTGAGGGAGACATTAATTTTGGAGTCGCCGAGTGGAGACGAAAATCAGTTACACCAGCAACAACAACACCATTATCAAGAAAAACAACAACTACAACAACAACAACAAAAACAACTACAACAAAAATTATGTGTTGGACAACTTTTGTCGCCAGACAATTGTCATGAATGGTACGACGGTGTCGGAAACAGTGCCAGCGGAGCACAAACAAAAAATCGTCTGGATATAAATTACAACTACGACAACAACCAGATGCTTGGAGTTGCGCTGAATACTTTGCGAACAACACGATTAAGAAAACAAATTAGCGAAGTTGATCAGAGCTCAAAATTGTCTACATACAATAATCAAACTGGACCAGTCGAATCAAAAGAGAAACTCATAAGTAAGCGATCGATATCGTTTCCTGAAAAATGTACAACTGATGTAAAATACACAGCAGCAGCAGCTGGGCCATGGGCAACTTCAATGGCAGTAGATAAATTTGCAACTGCAGTTCAAAGTCCCGTTGAAGCAACAGTTGAATTTGACCGCGTTTTTGAGAAAACTGAAAATATGCCAGGCAACAATAATGTCGAAACATCGGCGGAATTCTATGATGGTGAGTTGTTACCTCCTGACGTCATAGACCAGACGTATAGTCGAAAACAAATTCAACGAGATAGCATTTGTGGTGTGTTCATGCAAGACGTAACCGCCATTGAAGCCGATGAAATTTGGACGACAACTCCTCCGAGGAAACACAGCAGCAACAACAGCCGAAAATCATCAAAACAGCCGGATCATCGTGGAAATGATTCATCACAACCCAGAAACAACCAAGAACAAAAACAAAATTTATTTGCCACAGCGGTGCCGTCGAAAGACAAGTCAAACAAATACACGGCTAGCGCTACTTCTACGACTGAAATAAACTGCTCAAGTTTATTGCTCTGTAAACAGCGGTCACTATGCTACTGCAAAGTAGAAAACAATAACAATTTGATGTCGTGCAAAAATTGCAAACCAACAGCTGAAAAGAAATTAAGCTTAAATAATCACTCGCCTAAAGCAAGCAGCATGGTTGAAAACGTTCATCGGGTATACAAAAGTGTTTCCGTCGATAAAACTGGTTTCGATGCAAACATACGCAAAATTAATCCGTCAACTAGCGCAGGAAGATTGAAAGCTCCCGAGGTGTGCCAGACAACAAAAGCTCATAGTCAAAACTATAACTCATTTCTTAGCTCAATCGCTCGGCAACGATGTGCTGGTTTCAAAAGTTCGTGTAATAATGATGAAGGCCAACGCTTAAGTTTAACGGATGTGTACCGCAGTGTAGACCGCAACGTCGAACCGCACAGCGAGAGTCCAACTGGTCAAAAATCCAATTCAACCGATGACGAAACACTAAACTCAACTAATCGTGCAAGCGAAACTCCAGTGGACGCATGCAGTTCTTCGGCAGAAGTTCAAGAACAGCATTCAAGCGTGTCAAATACAGCTGAAAGTCGACGACGACAATTTCGTCTCGATAGCAACAACAATAGACACAAAAAAGAACTTGTTTTAGTTGATAATGCAGTGAGCATTGACGATTGTGGTAACAGTGCAGTTCGTTCAACTGATACCGATGACGTAATCGACGCAGTCGATCATCCAATTGCTAGAAATGACGTTATGAATGTCGATTGTCGTCGTCGAGTCACAGCCAATGACGCCATCGATAGTGATTATCATCCAATCGTTGTCGATGACGTCATTGACGCCAACTGTCCAATGATTGTTGGAGACGTCATTGATGCAAAGTGTGGCGACTGCACTGGGGACGTGTCGCAGTTAGGGTCCGCGACGTGTGTTGTCACACCGTACGACTTAACGTCGACAACACCGGCACAGTCGTCAAGTTGCTCAGCAACATATAATGCTGCAGTTCGACTACGTCGACGTCGCCGGCAACAACGACGTCGACAATCGTTGTACTTAGCGACGTCGTCTATGTTGTTTTGTTGCTGTTGTTGTTATCGACGTCTACGACCTAATCTCGCTGCAGCTGCTGCCGCTGCTGCCACTGCTACTGCGGCTGCGACTACAACTGTTGACAGTGACAGCATTGGTGTAGCAGCAGCGACAGCTGGCAGCGTTACAACTGGCGGCGGCGTACCAAGTGTTGGCGGCGATAATCGACGCCAAAATTTTGGATTTCGAGGACGCCGTGAACCAAGCAGTGTACGTCGAGAGCAAAAAGCGACAAAATTGGTTGCGTTTGTGCTTGGTAAGTTGTATGCAGCCGGAAAAAACACTGTAATACAGAGATCGAAGTTTGGCGTCCGACCCCATGAGCAGGGTTGGGCGGTCTCGGCTAAAAACCGAGACCGAGACGGAGACCTGACTACCTAGACCGGCCAAGAAAAATCTCGGTCTCGGTCATTTTTTGGTCATCACCAAAAAAATTTCAAAATAGTTATTTTAGTTTTTTTTGCTTTTTATAATTTGTTGTGTTTTTCATAACTTTTTTTGTGTTTTTTCTGAATATCTTCCCGTAAAATTATTGCGTATCAATGAAATTTCATGAATTCACAGAAAAATTTTATTCATCAGTCATCACTTACTTCAGCAATACAGTCATACGTTTACTGAATCCTCGACTTCTGGTTTCGGTTTCAAACCACCGATACTCAAAAAGCGAGACCGAGATCGTGACCGAGACTTGCCAAATACTCAGACTGACCGAGACCGAGACTCACATGCCTGCCCATTAGGCTCATGGTACTCGATGTGTGCAGATTTGGCCGCCTATAGGGTAGGCTATAAAATATGGCGCAAAAATCAAATTAATATCTCTTAATGTTGAATTATTAACCACTTCAGTTAACTAAAATTGGTTTCTGCAGAGTGACTCGGAAATTTTAATTGTTTATCGAAAGTATCTGGCCGGTTGCTTTCTAATTCGCTTTAAAGCTGTACTCTATTTTAACTCGCGAGAATGGACATTAATTATACTGTACAATATAAAAATCCCAAAGATTGCTCCATTCCCTTGTACAGTTTTTAAAAAAGTTTAACTGCAGTTTACCAAAAGTTACTTAACGGGGCTTGTAAATTATCGTCTGCAATGGATTAGTATCGAAACAGTAACAGATTTTGACTTAGCATAATTTTTTTATATTTTAGCATGTTTCTTGTGTTGTTGGACGCCATTTTTCTGCTTCAATTTATATCGTGGTATTTGCCTAAAATACAATTATTGCCAATCGGAAAATGAACTTCATTTACGCATTTTCACCGCAGTGACATGGCTTGGATACACTAATTCAGTATTGAATCCAATACTGTATACTCTTTTCAACGTATTGTTTCGTGAAGCATTCCGGAGGCTTCTAACTTGTCAATGGAGTCAACGGTGAAATGCGTCGTTGGTAATCGTCCTACCGTTAAACCTGAGTTGAGTGAATGAATAAACATTGCTAGAAAATGTTTTCCTACGTATTAACATCTGCTTTCGAAAGCGTTGCACTAGCAGTTAGAATAGTGATGAAAAAAGTTGTCGGTCATCCACGTATACTGTCTACGCTGCTGAAATATAGTCCATACACTTGGCTACAATAGCGGTACAAAACAATATTGTTTTTACGATATTAGGAGTTGACAGAGAGTATGCTAAGTTAGTGCGTTTCGGCGGTAGTTCCTTCTGAGGGAGTAGGGTCAATGTGGACACTTCGGACACAGTATCTGACAATAAGGAGATAGTTCGGACAGACTCAATATAACAGCTAAACGAATCTACGACAATTCGTCGCCCGACAAGTTGCCCGACAACTCGTTGACTCGGGGCTACAAGTTGTCGAGGTCTATGGAGTTGTCGGTTTCGACGAGTTGTCGGATTGACGTGTTGGAGTCGACGAGTTTTCGGGGCGACAACTTGCCAGGTCGACGCGTTTTCGTACCTACTGCAAGGCGACAAGTTGTCGGGTCGACGAGTTTTGGGGATGACAAAACGTCTGAACACGCATTGACGCGTTACCTCTCTAACAGACTCAATTCGGAGAGACTTAGGAGAAAACAGCTGTCCTTTCTATCACGTATTGAAAGTGACATATGTATGCGCGATAATGTGACATATGTATGCGCCATTCAGAGGGCTTGTCAGTTGTCTGGTGTGTGTACACTGGATGTGGCAGACTGTTGGATATTTAATTTAGAAAGTGTAATTACGAACATAGCGACTTGCATTTGGGCACAATTTTTTATAGCAGCGTAGACAGTATAGCGTGGATGATTCATTACCAGCCAAAACCATATATACCAGAACCAAAGTCTGATAATTGAACTGTACTATTTTCTATATTATGAAAACTGGCACGACCCACAAACGTATTTTGGACAAGTTTCTGGATACTTTGTTTACAATAGTTATATAGCACATAGACGGGTTTGTTCTATAGTTAGAAACTTTGTATACAGATTTTTCTGCATTCACTAACACTTGCGCATTGCACATTGTTGGACGACTAGTCACAGGGTTGTTGGCCAAAAAAAAATTCCCCGGAATGATGTTTTTTGTCATTTTTTTCCATTTTTTCGTTAGGGGTAAAAATGGAAAAATATTAAACGATTGTTAAAACATAATTTGCAACCAAATATGATGTAAAATAACGTTATATAGATAAATGTAACTAATTTACATGCAACACATTACCAGTGACGGTGTGTATATGTCCACCAGGACACATTATGTCCGAAAAGAGAGAAAATTGCAGCATATAAATTATATGTGGTTTTCTGAGCTGAAACTTTACCACGAGATTCAGTGTAAAACTACATTTGCGTTTCGTTCGGTTCGCTCACTAGGTTTCGTCCACGGCGGGTTCAAAGTTAAGATGTCTGAAATTGAAAGCTTGATATTACCATATGATTTAACACAAGAATACGTCTAGCTTCAACCTCACTTTGCTCGCGATGTGTCAGCAATTGTCAGAAACTCGATGTCAGAGGAAACCAAAAAGTGTCTTGGAATTTAATGTATAAAAACAATTGCGACGAATTTAGCTCGCTACACTCATCATGAGTTTCTGATGTTCTGATAACCTCCCCTAATTATTCCAAGCCCAAACTTTGGACCCAAAATATAATGTCCGACCATTTTAATAGGCAGCTAATTTACTAACACTGTAAAAGTTGTGTCCAAAATTTCAGCTAATAATGCTAAACAAGGTACACTTTCATTTCCTGACATTTACAGCTTCTTATATTTCAAAAAATCGAGCTGAGTATTCTTAAAGCACTAAATTCAACAAGCAGCCCCTGAAAGGGTCAGGGAGACGGGGTACGCATGTCCAGTATGCATAGTTCTAGAAAACTAAATATCAAACAGCATGGACTGCCTAGTTATGTATTAGATATGCGATTTTGTTATTCCGAACTTTTAAGAGACTTGCAAGAAAATATATATTTAGTGGAAAAATATTGTTCATCCAACCATGCAACCGTAAAAATCCCAACAACGTAGTTAAAACAATGTATAACTTCCTAATTTGGCGAACAACTGTCAGGTGTTCCCAAAAAAGTTTATTTCAGGCTTATTGTTAAAGAAGTGCTGTCAAATATTTCCTTACGGTTGTTAAAGTAGCTGCAGCCAAAAGCACCGGGCGATGAAATGTTTGTAAAGCTTTGAAGAATTTTAGCACCAAAATTGCCTGCACCTCTGACAGAAATTCTATCGGGGTGTGAGGCTAACTTTTTGCACCATCAAAGGACGCAGGCAGACATCCGGTCGTCACAGACAGCAGGTCAATTTTCTACATTTTAATTGAACAATTATATAAACAAAAATTAAGAAGCAACCTTTACTTAAATCTTCTTCAAAATTCAAAGTTGAATTAGTTTTTTTTATAAAAAGTGGCCAATCGTCCGACCGTTTTTCCCAGAACTGCAATAGAGTAAACTTAAACTAGAAAATTATTTGCGGAGGCTTAAGCTTAGGATTAGTTACAGACACGTCCTTACGCCGAGGTTGAGGCTTAGCCTTAATGTTAGGAATGCGTTTGCCAAAGCTTGATTGGTAAAGCTGAAATTGAAACTAATCATAACACAACGAAAACCACATAATTCACTACTTTTTATAAACAAGCTTTCTGTAATTTTTAAACAGTTTTATGCTTAGCAATATCAACAACAATAACGAAAACTAAGAAGTTAATAAGTCTTGTGTTCAGTTAACAATTTTGTATGTCGCTAGATCAATTCAGTTTTCATCCGAAGCGTCATCAATTTCGACAGCAGCATAGGAAATTTTTCGGGCGGCCTTGTCAATGCGCATCAAATACGTTCGTCCCATAGCATGTTCGATAAGTTCACCCATCCCCACGTTTCCAACCTCCGTTGCTAACTGTACGCCGAATATTACTTTACACGTTTCGTCAAACGCTAAAATAATACAGATACGCCACAAAATCACGGTTATGTATTATCTAAATCAATATACTATTCAAGCTGCACAACGCCTTAGTCATTTTATGACGCCACTAAGGAATTGATACGAAGGAATTCTGACATGCAATAAAATGCTGCTTTTTAAGTAGAAAGTTTTATTAATTTTTTCAATTAAACATTGTCGTTTAGTAAGCAAAAATACTGTTTAAATACGCTTGTTTAACCTACCAATGAAATTTCCCAGATGTCGTTCGGTTTTGTTTCTTGGCAGTTCCAGCAAACCAATGTTGCACCTCATTCCCAACTTCAAACCAAATATTCGAATCCACCGCTGGCATTTTGGATTACTGATGTGTTTGATTGGAGTTGTTCGTTTTACTCCAACCCATTCGTTTTGAGCGATATGTTTCTTACATTCGGCGCATTGCCTATAATTATTGACACATTCGACTTACGAAATTAGCAAAAGTTTCAACCGAACAAACTTTAAAACACTCGTACACCTGCGTGCGGCTGTAGACAAAGGTAGTCGATATTGGTTAAACAAACATAAAAGACAACTGCGGTTGAAACCGAAGTCGTGTTAATTCTCTGTAGGATACGGATAAATACCTGAAAAGCTCAATATCTGAGCAACTTGTTATAACACACCGGACCATATTATCGCCTCTAGGAATTGCAACCACATCATTAAGCGATTCGCCATCAGGAAATTCCACTTTCAGTAGTCGTTTTGGACACTCCGTTATAAAAATAAAGCTGTTGTAATTCGACGAAACAAAACGATCCTTTAGGAACAGTTTTTTTGTCGCATTGTAAACTAAAAAACAATGCCAAACCCAAAATAACTTTTATACATCTACAAGCTTTTAGTGGTTGTACTGTACTAGGTATATAATTAAACCTAAATAGTTCAATACATATGAAATTTATTCACTAAAAATGGTTTCTTCAGCAAACCTTTCGCCCACTTCACTTAGATCAAGAGCTGCCCATGGAAATATATTTCAACAAAGCTAAACCTAATAACCTTAGAAATTTTATAACGTACGATTTTACAATTACGTTATTCCGCTGTCCGATAAAGATTGAATTCCATATAGACATTTATATTTGAGATCAGTACACTATTTTACACATATCAGATGTCCTGCTACCCCTGTCCCAAGATACCTCAAGTGCAATATATTTAAAACATTCAGATGTTATTTACGTTTGTAACTTAACATTATGGCTCGTATTTACCTCCAATCCATTCCCCAACATCTGGGACTAATTGTATTAGTTCTGACCACACTTTGAACGTGTATGTTGTCCCGTTGGGAGTTTCCCGCAATTTCACCTAAATGCAATCAATATATCGACATAGAGCTACCGTTATATAACTGTATTTTAACCTAGGCTAAACAAATAATACATAATCTTGAAGTTCAATTATGTACATTATTAGAACGTGCAAATTTAACAATAAAAATGGCAATTGCGACTCATTGGGCAACAGGCACAGAAGCTAATAAAATCAATCAAACCACTATTTTATGAAGTATCAAAATTTGATAACACGTGATGATAAGCATGCTTGTATAGCATACCTTTCAGCACCGTAGGATTACTGGCGTGACAGGAGACACAACTCTCCTGAACCAGTGCCCACCCTTGAGGAACCACCGTTACTGTAGTAAAGTACAGTTGAATTTAGAACCTGTAAACCTGCGTTTCCGTAGTCTTTCCAGAAGTTTGAGGATGTATGTAGTAGGGTTCCAACGGAATTACGATTCCGGCTAAAATTCTGATGAAATTTGTGTTCCGATTCCGATTCCGACTGAGTGCTATTGTCAAAAAATTTTCAATTTTTAATTCCTAAGAAGAACTTTGAAGACTGAATACCGACTTAGGTTTTTAACTGTAAAAAACGAGCAAGCCCCAACCAGGTCCGTACACGTGTCCCAACAGCAATTGCACCGTACAGTAGCGCTTTGGACCATTCGGCTATTCCGTGCCACTTCTGCTTTAATGTTCTGAGTATGTGTAACAATATACATTGTGATATACATGCGTAACAATAACAATATACATTGTGATATACGATCGTAACAGCTCCGAACAGTGTGTTTAAGTAATGTTCGTCGCCTGCAATACATAGTAAGACAAGTGGAACGGCAGACTGTAAATAAACAGTAATAAACATATACCTCTAAGTAGGATGTGTATCAACCCTAAAAAGGTCAAAATCCAATGCAGTGGTGTACACAAAGGGAAATAACCACAGATATCTTTCCTCGAAACTCACGGGAAGACTCCTAAAAGACCCTTAATTAAGCGTAGGAATGAGCTTATACCTAAGCCTAACCAAAGCAAAACAATTAGTCTAAAGCTCAAGCTTGGTCTTTTGCATACCCGCAGAAAAATGATCCGCCTCTAACTAATCTTTACATGGGCCTTGAACCGCGCTTGTAACATCTTAAATTATTGCACACTCTTCGTAGCTATATACACTGTTATTGTTACGTATGTATATCAAAATGTATATTGTTACAAATACTCCGAACATTAAAGCACAAGCAGCACCGAATAGCCGAGTGGTCCGGAG